>CAWUFW010022505.1:0-94062 GCA_963921515.1 Calotriton arnoldi | reverse complement strand
AGGAGGGACTACGGGCCACTTGAGTAGGTCCAGCATACAGGCCCACGGAACTACAACAAGAAGAGGTATGCTGTTCCTAAAGGAGTCCTACAGAACATTGGGTGCAAGGAAAAACAAGTGGGTGCTCATAGAGATCGAAGAAAATCTTTTCTCCTTTCAGAAAAAGACCCTCACACACCCAGCCAGCTAGGTGTCATGCTTCATCACTGGGTCTGCTCCTTATCGGGTTGGCGCTGCAATACCCGATCGGCACCCGTGATGGGGCCTTCTTGGCGGAGATCTTTTTCTTAGCCGTTAGGTGAAGTGCGAGTGAGGGCCCTAATGAGTGTAGATGTGAAAAGTGTGTAGTGTGTGCTATCTAAAACAGGAAATAGTGATCCATCCAAAACTATTTTAATGACAATGGTCACTATCCTGATTAAAAACCAGTAAGAGGCACACGCGTCTGCTCAAGGATTGCAGAGTTGTGCGCTCAAACTCAGGCCAACATGTTTCTTGCCTACTGTTAAGTTAACGGCAATTCTTCAGGACCGATTCTTAAATAATCTACACTTTATGGTCGGTGGTCTGTTCATTACACAATATAGTGACCACCCATACAGCACCCTATAAAGTGGTACCTGTTAATCAAATCCAATGCCTGTAGGAGAGAAGAATCGTAAAGGTTTAAAAACATCATTCAACAGTAGTCTGCAATTCAAACTACGTACCAAGCTCCTAGAGTATAACCAAGTTGTTGCAATACTGAAAAAACATTTGTGAATGATGAGCATGCTTCACACATCATGGTGTATGTGATCATGCATGTGGCGAGTATAAACAAAATCTAAGGATAAAAATTAGAAGTAGCAAGGGATATGCAAAAGATCAATGTAAAACATCGATGTAAAAGATCGATGTAAAACAGTACACTCACCCAACTAGGGTCATGTCAATGCCTCAAGGTATCACAGCAGGTGTAAACACTGTCAGATTCAGTGTCCTAATAAAGGTATGAAGAAAGACATCAATATAGGCTGGGTTGGAGATTGCCAACGCGGGGCCCGAAAGAGGAGCAACCCCTTGAGAAAACGATGGCTCTCACCTGAAAATAACAGTTTTATCCCACACAATGAATGCAGACGAGCCTCAGGGGATGCGGTATGCCGCGCACTCCAGCTACTAAATCCCACCGAAGGTTAAGGGAAATGCACTGGCGGGCGACAACCACAACCCCATGGTCTCTACAGCAAACAAGGAGGGCAAAAGAGACAGTAAAAATGTGCTCCAGAGAGGAGCGCGCGGTGCATAGGAACAAAGCCGTACAGTATCGCCATATACTCCTTAGGCTATCAGAGAGGTAGTACTCACTCGGCTCACCTCTCTAATTCCAAAACTCACATAGAGTAAAACGGAGGGTGAGGGACACAAACAAAGCCGGTCCCGCAACACGGACACTCCTATCAAAGCGGAGCAATTCCGTGTAATAAAATCGAAGTGACAGCCAAACGGTCCCACATTACTATGCTCAATGATCACTACTCACGTGTGTCGCTCCGTCCTCTCGCGGTAGACCTACCCCTCACTCTGCCGGACCCGGGTGGATGTCTCAACTCATAATGTGCGAGTGATATTACCCGGTCGGTCAGCAGTGGGGGCGGGACTTCCGGTTGCAAGGGTAGAACATAGACTAGAGCGTCAACAACCACTTCCGGGTACCACATTGGAATCCCCATTGCGTGTACACTAATGTAGGTGTCCCCAATGACCCTGTTATATAACGCTGTATAGTGGTGGGTAACTGATCACTAAAATTACATATAAATGAATATATATAAGAGTATGGAAATAGCAAGGACTAGTGTTCAAAACAACTAATGTAGCAAGGAATCTGATAAACAGCAGCTCGATGTCTAGGAGTGAATCAGACCCTGTGCGGATTGAGTATAAAAAATAATAAGTGAATAATCGAGTAAAGCACCGGTACCCAGTTATCAATGAGTAGCAAATCCACCACTAAGTAACAGTTCCACCTCTATTAGGAAGGCTACGTGGTGGAGACAGAGCTTGACGTCGCACATACCCGGGAAAATGGCCATAATAAAGAGGTGTCCCCGGCAGGTGGAGGAGGTGTTGTCTAACGTGTGATCTAAATTAATATCAGTATAGCTCATACCGATAAAGGTACATTCGAGATTATAGAAGAACATCATCTGATGTGTTACGTCAGCAAAAACCAAAGTATGTCCGCACAACATATGCTGTATCATGTCAGCAGACTCCACGGTATGTCTTCATTGAGTCCCTCCTTGTCCGAGGACAACCTCAGGACCCACCTCTGTTCTAGTCGGAACAGCATGTTTTTACGCATACCGGGGTGGGCTTCCAAAACCACCCACCGAAAGGAGTCAGGGGGTGTCTGTGATCTGCAAAATGAGTAGTCATTTTTGTGTTAGTTCTATGGCACCTAAAATTGCTCCTGTGTTCAGTCATGCGGATTTTAACCGGTCTTGTCGTCATCCCTATATATAGGAGTTTGCACGGACAGGTCAGAGCATAGATGCAATTATTGGTGTTACAGTTGGTGTGTTTCTTCATGACCCATTTCACCCCATTAGTAAATATCATTTCTTTAGTGGTCTTGGTAAGAGAACAAACCGAGCAAGACCCACAAGAATAATGTCCAACTACAGGAGGAAGATCCCATAAACCTCTTTGTGCATTAGTTGTAAGGGTGTTGGGACGTGTGTGTATGAGCATATCCTTCAAATTGTTTGTGCGTTTGAACGCAAATCTGGGCTCGGGGAGAACTAATGTACCTGTGTTCAGAATCCCCCAATGTTTCTTAATAATGTTTCTCACTCGATTTGAGTCGGGAGTAAAAGTGGTTACACATGTAATCGTGGTATCAGGTTCCCTGTGTATATTCTCTAGTAGACTTTCCCGATTGTTGTTTCTGGCTCTTTTACGAGCGAGTGACACAGTATGTTGTGGATAGTCCCTCTGTCGCAAGGCTTGAGCCAAGGTATCAGATTCGATGTAATAGTCCGCCAAAGAGCTACAGTTCCTTCTTATCCGAAGGAATTGACCGAATGGGAGGTTCAATTTGAGTGCTCTGGGGTGATGACTACTAAATAGAAGCAAACTGTTTTTATCAGTTGGTTTACGATAGAGTGTTGTAGTGATGCAGTCATGACCCAACCTAACCAGCAGGTCAAGAAAGGGTACACTGGTCTCAGAAATGGTACTCGTAAATTTCAGGAAGGGATTAAGAGTATTAATCCAACCGCAGAATTCATCGCATGTTCTGCGATCCCCTTTCCATAGGACTAAAATATCGTCAATGTACCTTTTCCATACAAGGACATTTGCTAAGTATGGATTGTTGTGATGGTGAATCTCCCTCTCCTCGAATGCTGCCATATACAGACAGGCCAGACTCGGCGCAAAGGTACTCCCCATCGAAGTACCTTGCGTTTGATGGTATAGTTGTTTGCTGTATTCAAAGAAATTCTCAGTAAGTGCCAGAGTGGCACACTCCAGTATAAATGCTACCGGAGTCGGAGAAGTCCAGTCCTCTCGGTTCAGCATGTCCTCCACGACTTCTAACGTTGCCCTTTGGGGGATATTAGTATAAAGGGCCTCGACATCCAGTGTCAACAAAAAATTGATATCCTCTGGATGTTGGAACCCCTCAAGTATTCGTATGACATCAGTTGTATCTTTCACAAAAGAGGGGGTATCCCTAACTAGGGGTTGGAGAAAGTGGTCGCAAAATCTCGACAGAGGTTCCAAAATGGACCCAATACCCGAGACGATAGGTCTACCTGGGACCGGGGTAACCCCTTTGTGGATTTTGGGGAGGGTATAAAAATATGGGATCTTCGGGTCAGTGGTCACAAGAAATTCTGCCTCTTTTTTATTGATCCAGCCTTCTGATTCGGCTGAAAATACCATAGAGGAGATGATGGTATTTAATCGAGGGGTAGGGTCTTCTCTTACCGGAGTGTAATATCTCCGATTGCTCAACTGTCGCTGGCATTCTATATCATAGTCCACAGTCGACATAATGACCGTAGCTCCACCCTTGTCCGCCTGTTTGATGGTGATATTAGGATCATCCGCCAAAGACCTGACGGCTGATATTTCGATAGATGACAAGTTATGAAAAGGGGTAGAGGAAATGCCCCTATTGAAATCCTTCAATACGGCCTGTTCGAAGGTCAACACTTCAGGGGGGACCATTCCGTTATGAGGAGTGAAGGTAGAGGGTTTGTGTAATCCTGAACCATCCTTCTCAGGAGGAGGTTTATCTTCAAAAAAGGCTTTCAACCGTACCTTGCGGAAAAAGCCTTGTAACTCGCATATATCGCGAAATTTATCTATTTTGGGGGTCGGAACAAAGCCTAGCCCTTTCTGTAGAACAGCCTCTTCTGTTGAAGTCAAGGCCCTCTGGGAGAGATTGATGATCAATTTCTCTTCCCCCTTGTCTGGCTCCTCGTCTCTACTGGACGTGTTGGTTGTTCCTTCCACTGTACTCTTTTTTGGTACCCTCTTCTGTGCCCTCTTCCTCTGCCCCAACCTCTGTCTAAAAAAGGGGGTTCATTAATTGGTTGAAAAAAGGAGGGCGGGGGGCCCTGTTGGTACATAGGATATTGCCAGAATTGAGGTCCCTGGTATGGTGGCATATTATATGATTGGTACATGGGGCGTGTGTTGTGTCTTGAGTTCTTATTATTCCAGCTCCCACTACTAGAATCACTATTAGATGATGAACCTCTCCGTGACTGGTTCGAGTTGTCATCTGACGAGTAGCCTTCACCAGATGCGGTGTAATCTGCCTTTAAATAAGGGTAAACCTTTTCCTTATCAAACTTTTGAATGTCCTTTTGAAGTTTGCCAATCTTTTGTTTCATAAGGTATTCTCTATTGTCTGCAATCTCTGCATTAATTTCTGCTAGTTTGGTCTTATACACAGTTGTTTGGACAGTTACTTTGATAGCTCCCTCTGCAGTTTGTATCCGAATCAAGAGGGCATCTGCTATCCTTTTAGCGGTGTTTATAATAAGAATGAGCCAGTCCCTAGTGCATTTCCACGCTACTAGGGACCACTCTTTTAAAAACCACGTCCTCCAAGAAGAGGCGGGGAAAATTGCTGACAATCAAGCCATTTGGAGCTATATTAGCCCGTAAATATTCGGTCATCATGGCTCCATGAAGAGTTATCTTGAGCCACTCGCGTTTCAAGGTGGACAGGGAGCTCCAGTCATCTGATTGGCTGCCGGAGGCGCATAGCCATCAGTCCCTAGCAGAGATGGTGTCCTAAGAATATCTGTTGCTACTTCATCGCCAAAGGAGAGTCCCTGGTAATCATCCATATCTAAAGTTTAGGAGGGGCAGGGATGTAGGGAGAAACCAAGAATACAATAATTCTAAAGTTTCTGATCTGGGCCAGGGGTACCAATAGTAACCTCCTGGTAACCTAAAGATGCAGTCCCACGGGGGTAACCCGTGCAAACAATAAGACAACAAGGAGGGACTACGGGCCACTTGAGTAGGTCCAGCATACAGGCCCACGGAACTACAACAAGAAGAGGTATGCTGTTCCTAAAGGAGTCCTACAGAACATTGGGTGCAAGGAAAAACAAGTGGGTGCTCATAGAGATCGAAGAAAATCTTTTCTCCTTTCAGAAAAAGACCCTCACACACCCAGCCAGCTAGGTGTCATGCTTCATCACTGGGTCTGCTCCTTATCGGGTCGGCGCTGCAATACCCGATCGGCACCCGTGATGGGGCCTTCTTGGCGGAGATCTTTTTCTTAGCCGTTAGGTGAAGTGCGAGTGAGGGCCCTAATGAGTGTAGATGTGAAAAGTGTGTAGTGTGTGCTATCTAAAACAGGAAATAGTGATCCATCCAAAACTATTTTAATGACAATGGTCACTATCCTGATTAAAAACCAGTAAGAGGCACACGCGTCTGCTCAAGGATTGCAGAGTTGTGCGCTCAAACTCAGGCCAACATGTTTCTTGCCTACTGTTAAGTTAACGGCAATTCTTCAGGACCGATTCTTAAATAATCTACACTTTATGGTCGGTGGTCTGTTCATTACACAATATAGTGACCACCCATACAGCACCCTATAAAGTGGTACCTGTTAATCAAATCCAATGCCTGTAGGAGAGAAGAATCGTAAAGGTTTAAAAACATCATTCAACAGTAGTCTGCAATTCAAACTACGTACCAAGCTCCTAGAGTATAACCAAGTTGTTGCAATACTGAAAAAACATTTGTGAATGATGAGCGTGCTTCACACATCATGGTGTATGTGATCATGCATGTGGCGAGTATAAACAAAATCTAAGGATAAAAATTAGAAGTAGCAAGGGATATGCAAAAGATCAATGTAAAACATCGATGTAAAAGATCGATGTAAAACAGTACACTCACCCAACTAGGGTCATGTCAATGCCTCAAGGTATCACAGCAGGTGTAAACACTGTCAGATTCAGTGTCCTAATAAAGGTATGAAGAAAGACATCAATATAGGCTGGGTTGGAGATTGCCAACGCGGGGCCCGAAAGAGGAGCAACCCCTTGAGAAAACGATGGCTCTCACCTGAAAATAACAGTTTTATCCCACACAATGAATGCAGACGAGCCTCAGGGGATGCGGTATGCCGCGCACTCCAGCTACTAAATCCCACCGAAGGTTAAGGGAAATGCACTGGCGGGCGACAACCACAACCCCATGGTCTCTACAGCAAACAAGGAGGGCAAAAGAGACAGTAAAAATGTGCTCCAGAGAGGAGCGCGCGGTGCATAGGAACAAAGCCGTACAGTATCGCCATATACTCCTTAGGCTATCAGAGAGGTAGTACTCACTCGGCTCACCTCTCTAATTCCAAAACTCACATAGAGTAAAAACGGAGGGTGAGGGACACAAACAAAGCCGGTCCCGCAACACGGACACTCCTATCAAAGCGGAGCAATTCCGTGTAATAAAATCGAAGTGACAGCCAAACGGTCCCACATTACTATGCTCAATGATCACTACTCACGTGTGTCGCTCCGTCCTCTCGCGGTAGACCTACCCCTCACTCTGCCGGACCCGGGTGGATGTCTCAACTCATAATGTGCGAGTGATATTACCCGGTCGGTCAGCAGTGGGGCGGGACTTCCGGTTGCAAGGGTAGAACATAGACTAGAGCGTCAACAACCACTTCCGGGTACCACATTGGAATCCCCATTGCGTGTACACTAATGTAGGTGTCCCCAATGACCCTGTTATATAACGCTGTATAGTGGTAGGTAACTGATCACTAAAATTACATATAAATGAATATATATAAGAGTATGGAAATAGCAAGGACTAGTGTTCAAAACAACTAATGTAGCAAGGAATCTGATAAACAGCAGCTCGATGTCTAGGAGTGAATCAGACCCTGTGCGGATTGAGTATAAAAAATAATAAGTGAATAATCGAGTAAAGCACCGGTACCCAGTTATCAATGAGTAGCAAATCCACCACTAAGTAACAGTTCCACCTCTATTAGGAAGGCTACGTGGTGGAGACAGAGCTTGACGTCGCACATACCCGGGAAAATGGCCATAATAAAGAGGTGTCCCCGGCAGGTGGAGGAGGTGTTGTCTAACGTGTGATCTAAATTAATATCAGTATATTTGCTGTAGAGACCATGGGGTTGTGGTTGTCGCCCGCCAGTGCATTTCTCTTAACCTTCGGTGGGATTTAGTAGCTGGAGTGCGCGGCATACCGCATCCCCTGAGGCTCGTCTGCATTCATTGTGTGGGATAAAACTGTTATTTTCAGGTGAGAGCCATCGTTTTCTCAAGGGGTTGCTCCTCTTTCGGGCCCCGCGTTGGCAATCTCCAACCCAGCCTATATTGATGTCTTTCTTCATACCTTTATTAGGACACTGAATCTGACAGTGTTTACACCTGCTGTGATACCTTGAGGCATTGACATGACCCTAGTTGGGTGAGTGTACTGTTTTACATCGATCTTTTACATCGATGTTTTACATTGATCTTTTGCATATCCCTTGCTACTTCTAATTTTTATCCTTAGATTTTGTTTATACTCGCCACATGCATGATCACATACACCATGATGTGTGAAGCATGCTCATCATTCACAAATGTTTTTTCAGTATTGCAACAACTTGGTTATACTCTAGGAGCTTGGTATGTAGTTTGAATTGCAGACTACTGTTGAATGATGTTTTTAAACCTTTACGATTCTTCTCTCCTACAGGCATTGGATTTGATTAACAGGTACCACTTTATAGGGTGCTGTATGGGTGGTCACTATATTGTGTAATGAACAGACCACCGACCATAAAGTGTAGATTATTTAAGAATCGGTCCTGAAGAATTGCCGTTAACTTAACAGTAGGCAAGAAACATGTTGGCCTGAGTTTGAGCGCACAACTCTGCAATCCTTGAGCAGACGCGTGTGCCTCTTACTGGTTTTTAATCAGGATAGTGACCATTGTCATTAAAATAGTTTTGGATGGATCACTATTTCCTGTTTTAGATAGCACACACTACACACTTTTCACATCTACACTCATTAGGGCCCTCACTCGCACTTCACCTAACGGCTAAGAAAAAAGATCTCCGCCAAGAAGGCCCCATCACGGGTGCCGATCGGGTATTGCAGCGCCGACCCGATAAGGAGCAGACCCAGTGATGAAGCATGACACCTAGCTGGCTGGGTGTGTGAGGGTCTTTTTCTGAAAGGAGAAAAGATTTTCTTCGATCTCTATGAGCACCCACTTGTTTTTCCTTGCACCCAATGTTCTGTAGGACTCCTTTAGGAACAGCATATTTCTTACGTTCATTCACAGGTGCACGGTTTTTGGTGGGGGAGACCACGAAGTCAAATATGTGTCTGAATACGCTAAACAAGAACTATCTTGTTTATATTCACCTATTTTTTGTTTGGAACTCCTTTCTGTTTATGTATATGTGCATGCATGTTGATTAGTAGGCCCGGGATACAGTGGAAACCCAGAGAGTGGCATGTGAAGGCATTTGTATTGTTGACTCATGGTTAAGATCATCTTAGGGTATACAGAAAATAGATACTAGGTGTTGACGCCTAGCAGTTGCTCTAGTATAGGTTCATGCTTATGGGGTTTACCGGATCATGTATGACCTTATCACTAATTTGTTTTTCTATCAGAATGATGCCAGCTCTACCTTCCTGAAGTCGTACCTAGGATTTCACAATGGACATTGTGATTGGGATGAATTTTGAGTTTTGTATTTTATACTCCCCATGTTTCTTGCTTTTGTTTTTTGCATTTGGGTTCTAACGCTATATAAATTGTATACATATGAGTCAGGGCGATTCAAAGGGACATTTTGCACCTGCCCACTTGTGCACAATGTCAGTCTGAGATCTCTTGAACACTGAGGGGCTGCGTTATAGCCCCACATATCTTAGAATCTCACACCTTTTGGCCTTATGCTGTGCACAACACATGACTTGATGCTTTAATAAATCATGTAGGTCATACTGTGAGCTATGGTAGTTCTCCCACTAGGGCATCATGAGCTGTCTATTATGTTATACAAGGGAAATACCAATATGTATTTATGGGGCTACATGGATGACTAGGTATGCTGGTGAATTCACCATACGTTGGTCGGAAAGTGGACATAACTTCTGTCCTTCGTTTGTATATTTTTTTTTGTATTTGATATGTTTCATTATCTGCACAGGTATTATAAGAATAATGTAACTATTTATTTTGTTCAAGTGGCCTCTCCTATTATAACTTCTCATTCATGTAACCGTAATGTTGTTATATGACCTGTTGATATGTACATGCCCCTTCTAAGATGGCACCCATACTTTTCAGTTTATTACAATACATGTGGCCCCTCTTCTGTTTTCATGACACTTGTAAAAGTATATGTAAGGTGCTTTCACTAAATGAGGATTTCTTGTGACCAAGAGAACTTGTGTTCTCAAAACTCGTTGAGTCTTTCACTGCCTACACTATAAATACCTGGATATCACCACATCTGGAGAGCGTGTGTGTTACTTTGCGGCTTACATACAAAGTTCTGGAGTGTATATATATACTAGGCCCTGTAATGAGGAGGTACTTGAACTTGTATCTGTTGCCACCGAGAACATCTGGATCCAGCTTAGTTGCCGCATAGGCAAAATATTGGATGTGAAACTGCGCCCCATTATAGATTGCCTGGTCCAATTGGAAGCCAAAATAGCAATGCGACCAGCCTTAAGGGCATTCACTTATTCTCAGGAGACTCAGTGCACCCCCATTCCCCCTATAAATCACTCTTCCAATCACAGGGGTGGAGGGGCAGCTGATAACCAAGTCCCTGACTCTGACATCGGCCCAGCCCTTATCAGAACATCTAGGATCAACGAAGCACATCCCATCAGGGATAAACAAGCTGCCCAGCCACCAGTAACATGTGATTCCAGCATGGACACGCTTCCTGTGATTGACTTACCTCCCACCTCTGCTCCCTACATTATCGATCTGTCGAATGTTCCCAGACTCACAGTTGGCAACCTGGAAAATAAAAGGGGCCTCCTGAATAAAACTATTCACTGGTTGAACACGAGCATGCCTGGCCACGGTGACATATCTAAAGAGATATTGTTTGCAAGTTGTGTGGGAGGGGTAGGCAGGTTGGGAAAAGGGTACAAGGGGGATGATATTGTGGTTAACTTTCGTAACACTTTGTTTGTAATGGAGACCCTGAGACAAGCTAGTGCCGGACTGGTTAAAACCACCTCCGTTAAGATTCTGCCGCTTGGTTATTTCTATAGGCACTTTTCCACCTCATACCGTAACGTCGATGGGATAGCTGCTACAAAGAGCGTTTTTCCCAAGCTTCCCTCCAAACCCTCTCAACTGATTGTACCATTTAATAATAGATTTACAGTCTTGGGTGGGCTGCAGGACAATGTTTGACGGCCAAGCGAGGAGTGCGAATGCTCGGGCTCCACGATTGAAGGTGGTGTATGCCTTAGGCCTATTCCTGCTGTACAATTGATTACCAACGCAGCCAAGACTAATCCCCCAAAAGGTCAAGAAGCGTCTGTCCCAATGGTAGAAGGTAGTCTACATCATGTTTGTATTCAATTTCTAAGCTGGAATGTGGCAGGACTAGCTTCCAAAATCTTGATCGAAGACTGGCAAATTTTATCTTGAAGTATGATATAGTCTTTATGCAGGAAACATGGGACAAGAAAGAGACAGCATTTGATGGCTTTACTTGTTTTAGTCTGCCAGCGACACAGTCTCCAGTGGAAAGAGCCAAAGGGGGGTTGACAGCTTGGTTCAAAGTAAATATTAGCTGCTCTATCTAGCCCCTTTTTTTGGACCAGGGGGAGGCGCAAGTCTTTTGCCTTAGCTGGAATAATATATTTAAGATCTATATGATGAATTTTTTTAACAATAATTTCACCAACAAGGGCGATCGTAATTTCCAGGGCCTCTTTGTGGTAATTGATATGCTGGTGGAAAAAGAAGCTTGGGCAGAACGTCCCCTCAATCTGCTGGTGGCAGGGGACTTTAACGTCCCTATCCCCAACTATTTTCGAACCCTTTATTTGTGAAGCAGATTGTAATACGATGGACACTAGGGGGTGGGTCCTATTTCCCTTACTGGCTGAACGGGGCCTGGTCAATATGATCGCTAACCCCTCTGGCTGTGACATTTAAACTTTTATAGGGAGGGGGGCAGGGAGCACTATAGACTATATCTTCACTTCCAGGAGCATGTCCTCAATCACTAAAAACAGCGAGGTCATAGCTCAGATCTACAGCGACCATAATCCGATCGCTGTGCAAATATGGACCCCATTCACAAATCATAAGCCTAAGCTTTAAGGTTTTAAACATAAAGGACGCAGGGCGCAAATTGGTCTGGCGTACTGCGAACTTGAAGCACAACATGGCCCAGGTAGTTTGTAATAGCACAGCTTTGGTGAATAGTTGCAACTTGGCAAGTTGCAACTCGGCCATTAACCTAACTCATTTCACAAACCTTTTGCTGTGGATAAAAGAGAAGCTGTCTAGATCTAATGTACAGCCAAGTCACCAAGTTATATCATGGTTTGATAAAAAAATGCAGATCAGCTAATGTTTCCCTATGCAGGGCCTTAAAGCAATCCCCCAGAGATCAGAGCGCCATTAGAGCTAGCAGGAAAATCTACCAGCAAGCAGTTAAGAGAAGGAAACAGGCAATAAAGTAGGAGAAATGGGAATCCATTGTTAGTGCTTGCCAACTAAAAGACCCACATGCCTTTTGGAAAGCTGTGCAATCTTTTTATCTCCTCCATCACAGCAGGATAAAGTAACGTTTCACATCCCGGGGGAGGCTTGGCTGGTGCATTTTTCTGGGATGTACTCCTCTGACAGTGGGGCCGACGATGTATTTCAGCCACTGGTCCCAATGGGTTTAAACCTGGAGTTTAGTGAGGAAGAGGTTCTGAAATCGATTGTTGATAGTAGGTGTACGAAGGCTCCAGGACCGGATGGTGTCCCGCTTCATTTGTTTAGGGAGGACCCAGGGTTCTGGACTCCTGTCAACACTTCTGTATTTAACTCTGTTTGTAGCATGGGCGTGCCCAGGTCTTGGCGTTCATCTATAATCGTCCCTATCTTTAAAAAAGGTAATATGCATGACGTTAAATGTTATCGCCCAATATCCCTCCTGGATTCCACAGCCAAAATTATTGTGAGGGTAGTCCTGGATCGCTTACTCGACTGGACAAATTAAAATAGGATACTCGCCCCAAGTCAGTATGGGTTCAGAAAGGTGCTTGGGACCATTGAGCAGTGCCTCAACCTTCACTTAATTGTGGCCAAATACAAGTATGCGAAAGGAGTCTCTACCCATTTGGCGTTTACGGACCTGTCAAGCGCCTTTAACTACGTATCTAGAACAAAGTTGTGGTCTATTTTTGAGAATATGGGCGTCGACGAGGGGCTGGTTTTATTCTTAAGACTTCTTCACCATGATCTTACCGCTACAGTTAAGTATGGCAGTGCTGGTGAATGCACAGAGCCGTTTAGTATCAAGTGGGGGATGCATGGCGTACTGCGTGAAGGCATGCCTGGGGTCAGGCATGCCTTCACGCAGTACGCCATGCGATTGCGCACTGCAGTTCTTCCTGGAATTGAACACCACCGGAGCAGCCAAGGAGTGGTAGGCCAGTGAAGTGAGCTGCAGGAACAGAGCACGCAGGAGTCAGGACACCGTCTGGAGGAGAGCGGTAAGTCTCTTACTCCTTTCAGCACTGCACTCTTAGAGGGAGGGAGGGGGTGGAGGGTTTAGCGGCACTGCAGTAGTCTACCACATGGGAGGGAGGGGGGTGAGGGGTTTAGCGGGAAGGAGTGGACGGAGGGGGGGGGGCCAGGGGGTTAGCGGGGTTTGGGGTGGAGGCAAATGTTACTCCTCCAGCCACAGAACTACGTGGAATTTCACGAAGTTTTCTAATAACTCAGTGAAATTCCGTGGTGTGCTACTATTTCAGCTCCGCCCACCCTTAATTATGAGAACTTGTTGTGTGTTTCCTGCATGGCTCATTGGCTTTTTCCCTATGTTAGCCTAGTTGTGCACATTGTAGGCTCCATTTCTTTTGCACACGTTACTACATGAGCACGCTTGCTTTCGTGCCACATTGTATTTTTACACAGAACCTGCATATATATTCGTGTTCTGTTCTTTTCCTGGGATTTAGTCTGAACACCATAGACAAGGTCAAACAAAAATGTCCCTTGTTATTCTCTCTGGTCGGCTACTAGCACCTAGACATAGCATGAGAATGCAGCTGATGTTTGTGAGCAAACATGTCTTGTCACATAACTGCGGACAGGAGTTCTAAAAACACACACACACTGAGCGAAGGTACTGAGGAAAAATTACCACGTCAACTGAGATGTAGAAAGTCCATCTGTGTATGCTAAGGTACGGAGTCCATCACTAATCCCAGAGATCTTTGATATAAAATTATTTTTCTTCGGTAGGAAGGGGGGGTTAAGCTAATCTGTCTTATAACATGACAGGGCTTTTTATGGTATAAGGTTTGTTAACCATGCTAGCGATATTCTTGCTATCCATTTGGTTTCTAATTGTGGTGCAAATACTGCATCTTAGGGCACAATAATTTAAATAAATATTCTAAACTTCCTTTGTGTCTCTTATTTATCTTATTGTGGACAAGCACGAGTGAGAGAGTGAAAGGTGTGTCCTGTTAAGGTGATCCCTGAGAGGATCGAGAGTGTCGTGTTTTGGGGTGTGAACTCACTTATTTCTCTGGAAAGGTTAGGAGGGCAAGTGAGGCACTATAGTTAGTCAGACTCGGGCTCATAGAGACTGAGGTATTATGGTGATTCAGTCCCAACATGCCGATGTTTTATGATCCAAAGCATAGTTCTGTTCCTGAGCAGAATCCCTGCAAAAAACTTTGCTCTTCAGTTGAAGAAAATGTCATGAGTCTGAGGCTTAGAGTTGCCAATTGTGAGCTGAGAATCACCAGGAATTGCCCCTGCATCCTGAATCTGCCTTCCTTTTGTTTCACTGAACAACTACCTACCTCCATTCCCTTACTGTAAGATGAGAGGGGGATAGAGGGCTAGGGAGCTTTCAGTGGGTTTTCTTAATGAGAGGGATCTGAAGAGGAACTCTAGGTTATATTTTTAGCACCACTAGGGTGTCAGATATGACCTGCAGATTTACCCGTAGCTAATTTTGAAGAACAATGTGAGAATTATCATCCCAACTCTCTTCTGAATATGATCACAATTTATTTTCTCCTAACATTGAAGAATGTAGATTGTTTTGAACACTGGCCAGGCATACACTTAGTGTGGCTAAAGCCTTTATTGGTGGCAAATGGGTCTGTCTCAGAGAAGTGCTATGGAAATGTGAGATTGTCAAGAGCATGGTTGGGGCAATCAAACAATACTACCCTAATCCCACTGCAAGAGTTTTAGTCAATCAAGAACTCCCACAAAGATTTAGCAGACTGTGGAACTTTGCGGTGATTTCCCTGTCACCCCATGTGTCTCAATCTGTATACAGATCTACTCACTACCAAATTAAGAGAGGAAATGAGGATTCAATATTTCTCTAGCACATACTGCACAAGGCAGATTACCTTATGCTCTTTGGATGTAATTTCGGATCTAATATTCTGTAGTTGGGAAAAAAGAATAACTTAAGATTTTGGCCTTCACTCTGGGTATAAAGATGATCCAGGGGAATCAGGGAAAATGGTATGTAACTGAGTACATGATAAGCAAAAGATGAGCCTTTTACAGGTAAGCTGGACCCCTAAATTAGAGGACTTCATTCAAGAGGATCTGAACATAGTGATGGATCAGATTAAGACACTAAGGAAGAGATGGGCCAAACGTCTCTTAACTTTGAAAAGTTAGATATATTTGTTTAACATGTCCATCGTCCTCCAAACTGAATATTTTTGATTAAGCTTATTCCTCTGCACTTCATGTGCCTACTTCATACTTCCTCTTTAACGCCTGCAGAATCCCTCTTGCCAGCATTATCTGCTCCCATGACATCAACGTACTTTATTCATACTCTCCCTCTCTGACAAGACTCCCAGCACCCGGAGCATTTTCACCGCCTGCTTGACTGAAGTCGCCAACTGGATGAAGACCAACTATATCAAACTCAGCGGCAAAACAGAAGTTGTGATCCTCGGGTAAAACACCATCCATGGGACTTTACATGGTTGCCAGCCACACTAGAACGTACACCCACCCACCCCTAGCACCCACCCCAAGTATCGCAGGATCATAATGGAAATCAAATATAGGACATATCATATATCATATATCATATTGTCCAGATCAATGCCATCACAGCCTCCTACTCCTATCCCCTGAAGATGCTGAGGAAGATCTTAAAATGGCTCATGAGCAGCACCCGCCAGCTGTCACACACTCCTTTGTCACTAGAAAACTGGACAACGGGAACTCCCTCTACGCAAGGATCAACAAACATCTCACCAGGTGTCTGCAAACCATCCACTACTCGGAACCCAGAATCATCCTGAGCCTCCCACGTGATGCATATGCCTTACATCAAAGTTCTCTACCAGGTTCCCATATTCAGTGTACAGAATTCATATTCCTCACTCACACCTTCAAAGTACTACACAGCATTGGCCGAGCTGACCTCAATAATCGCATCTCCTTTTACAAACCATCCAGACACCTTCATTCGGCTGGGCTCTAACTTGCACACATGCCAAGCATACCTACAACCAGATTCGGAGGTTGGGCCTTGTCCTACATCCTAAAGTGTGGAACAACCTAATTCTACACAGCAGAGCCTCCTCCTTACTTCTTGAGTTCCACAAGAAGCTGAAGGCCTGGATCTTCAATAGCCCTTCCCGTCCTCCCTATGCAAGATTATACTCTCACCTCCAGAGGGCCAGTATGCACTGGTGCTTTACAAATACACATGACACAACATAACATAATTAAAAGTATAAGGAAAATGAAGTCTCTGTTTAATCGTTTTTTGTGTATAAATATAGGACATTGCCTTGCCCGGAATATATTTTGCAGATCACCTAAAATGGATACGTCCTTATTTTCGGCTTCCAAATGGGGAAAGATAATCTCTTTGGGGTGCTTGCTTATTCACATGATGCTCTTGGCTAGAGATTTGTCTTTTGAATATTGGAAGAAGGAAGTAAGTCATTGACATAAACTTTTTTGTTAAGAGGAAGCAAACTCCCAAAGTAGGAGTAGGTCTTCGTAAACAAAAAACAAATGGGGCATATTAGCAAGGGCACTATCGCCGCTTTAGCGGCACTTTTGCCGCTAAAGCGGCGATATTCATATCGCCCTATCAGCAAACTGTCTCTAACAGCAGTTAGCGACAGTTTGCGAGCATTAGCGCCCGTTTTTACCGCTTTGCATGTCAGCGATATTTATCGCTAATGACATGCAAAGTGGGCGTTCCAACGAACAAACCTGGGAAACACCCGCTAACAGGCCTATCGCCTATTAGCAAGGTGGCCATGGCCCCAGTTAGCGACGTGAAAAGTCGCGCTAACCGGGGTCATCGCCATTTATTTAACACCTGCAATTAGCAGGTGTTAGCCATACCTAACATGGGGGTGGATTATGCTGATACGACCACAGGGTCGTATCAGCAAGGTGTTCTCCCTTCTCCATGCAACATCGCTGGTTTTTCAGCGATGTTGGCCCCTTTCTCCGCTATCGCTGGAATATTCATCGCCATAGCGCTAATCGTTGCTAATACAGCGTTAGCGTGGCGATATATTCCAGCGATAAAAAAAATCACGCTAAGCAGGGTTAGCGATGATTATCGCCTCTTCTTGCTAATATGCCCCAAATGTTCTTGATGCACAGGAAGTTTTCTCCGTTACTCTTGTGCTAATTTGCACTCTACAAATAGCAAGACCTACATAAATACATGTGTGTGCAGGCCATTGTGCATTTTCCATGCCCCTGTCAGTCATGCCTCGCATGGCGAACATGGGCAGAGGAAAAAAGTGATGTTAGTTCCGCTTTCAATAAGGCGGAGTGACCATGATGAACAGGCTGCCAAGTCGAAGATTTATACCAGGGGAGGCAATAAGGCTCTGCGGTGACAACCTAGTGCTTCCCTCGACTCGAAATAGAGAGGGAGATCCACCAATTTATAGAAGTGCTCCCGACTCGCCAAACTCTAAATGAGACCATCAGACTTCTCATCTCTTTACTTGTACACATATGTACAATACTGTGCAAGTTCTTGTCCTCTTCAAACTAAGGGCCTGATTTAGCTCTTGGCAGACCAGTTACTCCATCACAACGGTGATGAAAATCCCGTCCGCCGAAATATAAATCCCATTATAACCTATGGGATTTATATTTCGACGAGGGGATATCCGTCACCATTGTGATGGAGTAACCCTTCTGCCGAAATCTAAATTAGGCCCTAAATTAGTAACCTGTGTTGATTATTAATATGTTCTCATTTACATTCTGAAGGCTTAGTGCTCTGAAGTCTGCAATGCTGTTGCACAGCACTTTAAAGAATGTTTATGAAAAGGGGCGCCTTGAAGTTTTAGATTATTTTTTCCAACGAAATGGCATGTGCCATTCGATAGGATTAAAAGTTTTAGGGGCATATTAGCAAGACCCACGTTAAAATTATCGCCGTTTGAGCGGCAGGAAACTGACGCTACAACGGCGATAATGGGCTTGCTAATATGCGTTATGGAATTCAATAGAAGCCCAGGTTAGATGTCCTGCACATCTAACCTGGGCTTCTATTGAATTCTATTACGCATATTAGCAAGTCCATTATCGCTGCTTTAGCGGCAGTTTCCTGCCGCTAAAACGACGATAATTTTAACGTGGGTCTTGCTAATATGCCCCTAAATATACAGAAAAAATATTTACTAAAGAAAAGGATGATGCACTGTTTCCGAATAAAATTAGCAATAAAGGAGGGAAGAGAAAAAAATCTGACAGCAAAATATGCGTTATGAGGTATTTTATGCATTGAAAATGTTAGTACGAAAAACGGATGTATAATTATAAATAGATGGGAGGAAATAATAAATGACTTACAGCTCTCCAATTACAGGATTACTTCAGCGAGAATAAGTGTTGGATTGACAAGCTAAGGAATCAGTCAGAGGAGAAGAATTCCACTTTCTTTAAATGTGGTGACCTGAATATAAAGTATTTGAGAGACAAAAAGCTGACAATAAACTTACCCGCTAAGTAAACTAAGCACATGATAGATTAACCTCATATACATCTAATTTGGGGAGTTTGAGATCAGAGACATTGGGCATTAGGTCGGTTTAAGAATATAATAAGAAAAGACTCAATCGATGCTCATAAAATCGATACATGGAAACTGAAGCTGCACTTGCAGACGATCGATACGTTTTGCAAAGTGCAAACAGCTACAGCAGGTGACCTAGCTAGGCGAAGAAGTACGTACAAGATAAATAATGCCCAGCGTGCAAAGGATGCCCGCCATTTGATTGAACTAAACAGCTGTATGACAAATAGGATGCAAACACACAGTGTTCCACCAAAAAGGTGTCCACGGTTATTAATATATTTATATCCAAGCACTGTTACCACCACGTGACTATTAACCTAGGGGAAATGGAGGGGCGGCTCTCCAGGTTCCTGCAAGTCTGGGAGTAGTACAGTCGCGACTATGAGGGTGGAGGGGGTAGACTCAATAATCCATGTGTGTGGAGCGGTGGGGGATCGGGTTCTGGTTGCTCTACGATGGCTGCTGTGGTTTTGCTTGCTATTTCTTTGTCAAGTATATTGTCTTGGCCTGTAAAATCAACAAAAAGAAATAAAATAAAAAAAAATCATTACTAAACAGACATAGTTAGGGCCTCCTTTATTCATTTGCAAAATCATCAAAATGCTTCATTTTTGTACATGAGTGTGTGGATGGTATTCCATCAAACCATATCACATGAATTTACATAGGCGTCCAGGCCACTTATGGTGGATGCATATGTTATTTGGTACATGTCTTTCTCCCTGCATCTACAAACCTTCCGTCGAATGACAATATTGTGAGCATGTGCATTTCTTCCATAAAGAGTACACCATCCCCATTCCAAGGAGTGGGACATCAGCATCAGGATGTGGAAAGAAGAAGTAAAGATGTATGAAATTGGGTTACTGGTTAAGGGGGGGTGAAACCCTACTCAAGCATCAGCCACAATCTCTGTGACGGTGAAACACAAGCAAACCCCAAATCAACCTGTGCTTAACCCTCTGGTTGCCTGGGGATGTCAGGCTTAGCTTAGAGGCAATGTGAGCACTTCTAAAAGTAATAAAGTGAAAGCCCAACACAAGAAAAATCCCACACCAATTTTGTAAAATAGAATAAAATGTAATAAATAACTTGAGACCAAAATGACAAAAATCCAATCAGTAGAACCGGAGACATGCAATTTTAAAGTTTTAAGTAAAAGTAGTGCCTGGAAGCATAAAGCACCAACTGTGGGTATCTGGTCATACTGGACTGGGATAAAGTCACAAGTTCAGGCCAACTGCTATTGAGCGCAGGCTAAATACAAGAACCAAGTTAGGCCCTCTGAGCGTAGTACCTTAAATCCTGGTTTGTGGAGTGTTGCAAGATCCCACTTCGGGGATTCGTCACCCAGTGGCGGTTCTGAGGAGGCTGCAAGGTTGTGATGCAGAGTCCTGCTTCATTGTTCAGGATGCCATTGATGAGGAGATTGTGATGCGGTGGCCTGTGTTGAGGATGCGTAGCACATCTTCGATTCTGATGCAACTGTGAGGAGATGCATCATGCTGAGTCCGTAATGCTCACAGGACCACAATTGGGCTTGCAGAGCAACTTCAGGCCCACTTTCACTTCCACTGCAGTGGCATTACCGGAGGGGGGCAGGACTCACAGCATACAGAGTCCATGTGCTGTGTTCAAGGTAGTTGGAGGCATTTCCATCCCTGAGGCTCTGATCAGGAGGCCAGCTAACCTGCCCTTGGAGTCACTCGGATGGTCCTGGGTTCAAGATGCGGGTCCAGTCCTCCTCACTCGGGCAGCAGGGCAACTGGGCAACATGGTAACAGAGCAGCAGTCCTTCTTGCAAAGCAGCACAGCAGTCTTTCTGAGTCTTCCACAGGTCCAGAGGTGTACTGAAAAGGGTCCATTATTTATACCTGGTGTCAATGTTTAAGTAGGACAAGGTTCTGGAGGTTTCCACCTCCCAGAACTGCTTGGAATTCCCTGACTCCCTGCCCTGGCCCCAGCTTGTCTGAGGTCTCAAACGTCTGGTGTCAAAGTTTTGTGAGTGTGCTCAGGCATAGCCTTTGTGATGTGCAAGTGTGGTAGGTGACAGCTCTTTCTCCTCATCAAGCCAGAGATGTCTGGGAGACAAACACGAAGACCAACTGCCAGCTACACCTAGTCATGTGACTCAGGATATGTAATGAATTAAAAGAAAAAACAATTTATAAACCACACACATATGTTCCTAAACAAGCATCTAGATGCTGTTACTCGACTAGAACCTCCAGATCAAAACTAAGAAATACAGAAAGGAGTCAAAGGAACAAGGCATCAAAGTAAATAAATGCCTGCCTGAAATGCCATGTTTTGAGGCCTTTAATAAAGATGAATCGATCTGAGACCAAGCGAAGGACCAGCGGCAGCTCACTCCATATTTTCGCCTCCAGAAACAAAGTTGTTCTATGACTACCCAAATTCCATCTGACCTTTCGGAATTTGAGTAGCTGTAGAACAAAAGCATCCATAGACCTCAGCGGTCTTGAAAGGCTATAAAAAGGAAAGATATTCTGAAGGCCTTATGGACCAACTTTATGGACGGCTCTGTGGATATTAGTGAATTTGTTTCAACACTGGGTGCCTGTGAAGGTCCTTCAGTCTACAGAATACTGAACAATATTTAGAAACATTAAGTAATGACCTGGCTGCAGCCTTCTGCACAATCTGCAATTTGGTGGTGAGCTTTTTAGCAATCCATAAGTATAGGGCATTGGAGTAATCCAACCTAGAGGTGACAAGCGCCTGCACCACCGTCTTCCTGGCTGAGAAAGATAACAAAGGATGTACCTTGCGAAGCGTTTTAATACACCAAAACAGGTATTGGTAACAGCTTGGTCTGTGGTTGAAAAGACAATTGGGAGTCAAATTTGCCTCCCAAATTGTGAACTGAATAGGTTGTACATGGTAGAGCACCCAACCCACTTTCCCACCAGTCGTTCATCCAGAGATAGGGATTCAGATCTAAAATTAATAATTCTGTCTTTAGGTCAGTGGTCTTCAAACGTTTTAATGCCACGTCCCCCCACTGATAAAATAAAAATCATCTGGCCCCCCCTCAGAATTTTTCACAATTATTCAATTAAATTGGCAATGTTCAAATATGTCTCGACTTATTTAAACATTGCAGTTAAGTTCTGTTACCGTTTTAAAAATGCAACCAAATACATGATTGCCAAACATACTATTCTGGTCAAGCAGGCCTTACTAGCATGTAACAGTATCCACAGTGTGATTCTTAGAAATGTGGGTGGGGGTTTTGAAGAATATCTGTAGTCCCTTCCCTTTTGATACATACTCTCGGCTAGGATATACATGTCAAAAGATGTTAGTGATGGCCCACTACAGAGCGGCTTACTGTCGCTCATTTTTTTTCAACTTAAAACAAAGCACTGGTATCAGCATAATGCTTCTTTTGACCAGAGCCTGGCGCCGCCCCTGCGATCATTTGAGGCCCCCCTAGGGGGGCCCGTCCCCCAGTTTAAAGACCCCTGCTTTAGATGGTTTTGAGACATCCAAGTTGCCGCTGATATCATATGTTGGATGAATTTGTATCTCATTTGCCCATCGTCCAACGTCAGCGGAACAATTAATTGGGTGTCATCATCATGGGAGAACACTTCAAAGCCATATCCCTTGACACGTTTGACAAGAGGGGCCATATAGATGTTACAGGATACAATCTGCAGGCACCAAATGGTTAGGAAAAGAAAATGCCAACTTTCTAAAAGTGGCATTTCCAGAATTGGACTTAAAATCTGACTTTAACATTAAAGAGGGTTTTAAATTACTATTATTTAGACACCAAACTTGACATTCCTACTTGTTCCCAATTGAAAGTTAGCACTTATTAAATGTAATAAGGTAACTGATGTTATCCTATGGGAGAGGTAGGCCTTGCAGTAGTAAAAAAAGAATTTAATAGTTTTTAACTGCCAGGACAGGTAAAAGTTAAAGTACATGTCCAACTTTTTAAATACACTGCACCCTGCCCTCTGGGCTGTTTAGGATGTAGCCTAGGGGTGATTTATATGTATTAAAAAAGTTTAGGCCTGAAAAAGGTTTATTTTGCCTGGTCAAAATGGCAGTTTAAACTGCACACACAGGCTGCAATGGCAAGTCTAATACATGCTTAAATGCAACTTAAGTGGGTGGCAGAAGCAGTGCTTCAGGTCTACTAGTAGCATGTAATTGACAGGCACTGTATAACTGTAGTACCACTCAAGTAGGGTCTTACAAGTAAATTAAGTGTGCCAGTTGAATGTAAGCCAATGTTACTGTGTTTAAAGGAGTGAGTACTTTAGCACTGGTTGGCAGTGGTAAAATGCGCAAAGTCCTAAAGCCAGCAAAAATGAATTCAGTAAATACAGGCGGATGGAACGCAAATAATTGGGAGCAACCCATGCCAAGGATTTCAGGTCCAAGAGGGGAAATTTGCAGGATGAGGATGGATTTCCACTTGAAGGGGTATGGTCATCTGTTAAAATTGCTGTGACAGACTTTGGTTAAAGATGTACACATTTTCTCTAACAGAAGTTATGCATTGAAAATCTTTTGCTTGAAGCAATCTATTTGCCACCGTTATATTCAACTCTGGCACAGTAATAGCACACCTCCTTCCTGAAAAGTTACTGCAAACTAGAGGTCAGGGCTTTGGTACCTTTGCTCTGGTCGGAGTTGAGCCCAGGTTTTGAATTACTGAAACCTTTGACTGAACCTAAAAAGATAGTGACTTTATTACTTGTGGTGGCCGTCAATCCGCACCAACAAATAAAGCACTTTCTCACAACCTGTGACCTATACAGGGAAAGTTGCCTATTGGCCTCTTTGCTTCAAACTGTCTATCAGTGCTCTGCAATCTGGTCCTTCACCAGGTGTGCATGGATATAGCATGTGTGTGTGTGTGAGCACACCGTGTGTTCTTGGAGAGCGAACTAGGAGTGTATGTGTCATGGTTGACTGTCTGCACTGTGCAATCCTTTAGTATTTCCATTGTGAAGATGGTATACAAAAAGGAAGGTGGAGGAAACTTGCCGTATGAGCAAGGTATATTGCTTGGCAACTTCAATGGATAACTGAAATAATTTTTACTAGTTAGACTCTTGGTAGTGTGAGCATAGGGGACCGGAGTTTCTTTAGAAGTGCAGTGCTAGCCTTTGCCCATGTTCAGTCAGGAATCAGATGCCTACTCATGGGTCTCCATTAAGGGTTGATGGAGAACTTCGGGTCTTGGCTGTTCTGGTCTAACAGAGTGAAGGGCAACCCCTTCTACTAGCCATGTTGTTGCTGACGCTGGGAATGTCCAAGAAGTAAAGTGCCCCCAAGAAGGAATACAAATGGAGGTAAAAGCCAGAGGGCAAAAAACCTCCAAAAGGCAGTAGGAATCCAGGAAGGTAAAGGCAGGAAGAAAAACAACTGGGAAGAACCAAACGGAAAGCAGGCTGGAATAAGGCACGACAACAAGGACGAGGATAAAAACACTGACTGGGAAAATCGAGTTGAAGCAGGAGCGGTGCACACTAAGGCAGGAGCACGAAGAGTTGTGACACAAGGACCAAGCTGAACTGACCTTCTTAAATAGGGCAGGAAAAATCTGGAAGTTATAAGGTGGCCATCTTGAATTCAGATAAGGTATTGGAGGAATTGCCTGAGGTGGCCATCTTGATTTGATTTGTATTAGATTCCAGCATCCCACCTAGGGAATCCTGGAAAGAATAGCACATGAAGCGCTGGAGGCGCTGAAGGCGTCCTCCAGCAGCATTTTGTGGCATGGAGCTAGGGGCTCGATCGCACCGGTGGGTCACTCCCCATAAGGTAAGTGTCAGCAGGCAGCACGGCAACCTGTCTGTGAGACACTTGTGCTGCCCACTAGCCTCCAGCAAGGCTTCTCTCCTGCCCAACACGATTTCTGGTGTCGGAATCGGGTAGAACGCCGGAAGCGAGGCCACATTTTTTGTCATTCTGTACCCACCAATAGGTTGAATGTTTAGAGTGCGAAGGCTTTACTCTCCATTGTGCTTGTTTTGGGATTCTCTAAAGTGAAGATGCCCAGCTCATCCCTCATTACTGTTGACATTTGAAGACAAAGGCTTCAGGTGGCCTGTCTAAATAGGGATAGGCAAATTAGCAGAACCACAAGGAATCAGTCCTACACCTGTGTCTGAAGACTCCACAAACTCTGTAGCTATGATAGAAGAGTTGTACTCCAGGACCTCTCACTCACTGGTGTGCAGGCAACACCTCACAAAGTGTCTGAGAATCTTTCTGATCAGAACAGTAGCCTCTGCAAGCTAGCTTCTCACCGATGTGAGCAAAGATGATTTAAGGCATGGGCAAAGTGGCCAATTGCCCAGGGCCCCAACTTCCAACGGGCCCCGTGGGATAGTGAATTTCTCTCTTTGACCTCTTTGTATCCCATTTCTCTATCTAAACCTTTTCCGCTCTTTGCCTACCTCAACCTCTGACTCAGTCTCTCTAACTTGTGTCATTTTAATGAGTCCCAAGCAAGAGATATGTCAACTGTTTTTGTGTGACCCTATTCATAAATTAATATATAATTTAGGGCCTCATTACGAATCAGTCGGCCGAGGTTCCAGCCACCATCATATCGGGCAGGTGTCCGACCGACTACATGTCGGGGGTTACACCTGCCCAATTACAATGCGACCGCCATGTAGGCGGTCGAAAAACTGCCCTTTTGCATTGCGGCTTGTGCTGCGGCCTTAGAAAAGGGCCGCAGCACAAGCCACAATGCAACACAGCAGTTTTCAAACATCCATACACATGGTGCCTGGCACACGGTGCATGGGTGTTTGGGGGGCACCACATGTGCCCACCTAGCCCAATAGCAGAGGCGCACAGGGGCCCTGCTAGGGGCCCTCAAAGTCCAATTCTGTCTGCCTTTACATGGCGGTTTACATGGCAGTTTCTACGACCGATGACTCCGACCACTGGATCATTATCCAGCGGTCAGACCACTTCTATGGATGTCGGTGGCCCCGCCAAAAATGACCTGTTGGTGTCTGGCTCATCAACATCGTAATAAGGTCTTTAATATTGTTTGGCATCATGCAGGCTTGCGTTATAAGGAAATTGGTAATAAAATTGAAAATGGTTCTGTATATGGGCCCCCAAAATCTTAAAGATGACACTGAATGTGGGGCAACATCACTTTGAAGTTCAAGGATTTCTGCTGATGCCTTGGATTAGGAGCCTGCTTGATTCTGAGATAGGAGGTGTTTCTGCAGGAGAAGACTCCTGAGCAAAGAGACAAGAATTAGCTATCTGTTGAAAGAGTTACCAAGTGAAAGGACTATGAGTGCATCTGCTCAGTGAGGTTCAGGGGGAGTGAGTGCTGCAAAGACGAGTCCCTGCATCCTGTTTATAGAGAGTATGTCCCTGGCTGACCTTAACTGGACCTTGTGAGAACCTTTGTTCTTCTCCCAGCCCTCCTGCTATGTGACTTCTTTGGAGACCCGAGACTCCTGTATTACTCTCCAGCCAACCCGACATGCTAAAGTGATTAAATTGTGACTGGTGGTTCCTGTATGGATCAATTGAAGCAACTCTAGTCCCTCTCGGTTAGGCAGACATCCAGTATTTTGTGATTTAGCAATTTGCAAACAAACGCTAAATTGGCAGCTTTGTAAAAAGCCTGTGCTTTCTACAAAAGTGGAGTGAAATTGAAAAAATATTACCTCCTCCTTGTATTGGTCCACCACTCACAGCTCGGCCAATAAAAGTAAGGTCAATGGGCAGGACAGGTGTTTGTTTATTTACTCTTCACCTGCCTCTCTGCTGCTTCACATTCTTCTGCAGCACTCCTTGAGTGCCACCTAGCTGCCCTCTGCTCTCAGACATCCTTCCTAACATTGCAGCGTGGACTGAAGGAGAGAGGGTAGACTGCTCAGAGACTCAGGCACCAGCGGCCGCTGGCACGGATGAGCGGTGGGAGCAGAGGCAGGAGGGGGGAGGACGCGGGGGAAGTGGGTATAAGAAAATAAAAAAATTAAAACTTACCTTCTCACCACTTCCTCGCCGCGTCACTCCTCTGTAGTCTTCCCTCGCTCGGCCACTGGAAGAACACCCAGGCTCCCAGTCAGTCAATCACAACCCTGCCTTAGTAGCGTTGTGATTGGTCTGAGCACTGTGTTTTGGCGCTCAAACACTGACTGGAGGCCTGGGCATGTTCTCCACGTAGGCAGCGATGGAGCCTGCATGGAGAACATGCTACGTGCACAAGACTGTTTTGGGCGGCCCGAGAGGGCCGGCCAAGCAGTCATTGCACACTTAGGAGGGTGCTGCCTACCACTCCTCCCCTGCCCCTGCCCCCTCATGCAAAGCTGCGTAAGTAGGAGAAAATAAAATGATAATAACATCAGTTATTATCATTTTATTTTCCCTTTGTTTCACTGCAAAAAAGCAGTGGGGTGACGCTCCTCCACCTTAGCGGAAGAGCCGCCACTGTCAGGCACCAAACAGAAGATCAGGTAAGTTATTCCCTGGCCTCCTGCAGCATAATCTGTCTCTTCCCTCCTGCCTGTTGCTCCACCTTTTCCTCTCCTGGGGCACCTTAGGTACCCCGGATGACTACATGAAAGGGGCATTGACCTAAACAATGGGGGTCTCACTGCCCATGGGGCATACAGTGGAAAGTTGGGGGTGAGGACAAAAGTGTTTTAGATCGGGCCCGCCACCCTTGGGGCAGGCGGCGAGCCCTGGGGGCAAAAAATAGTGCAGATTGGCCTGCTGCTCAAGGAGCACCCGGCGAGCCCTGGGGAGGGGTAAAAAATAGTAGAGATCGGAACCGCCTCCCGCAAGGCACGGGGGCCCTGGGAGTGGATGGGGCAAACAAAATAGTGCAGATCAGGCCTGCTAGCCATAGGGCACACAGCAGGCAGCGGGGGGGCAAAATAAAATAGTGCAGATCAGGCCCGCTGCCTATGGAGCAGGCACGTAGTAACAAACTACAGGAGGATACCCATAAACCCAGTTCAGACCTGGATAGGATAGTATATAGCGAACAACGTCTCAACAGGTATTATTTAGTTGACAATTAGAGAAAAAGAATATGCACATAACATGTTACTGGGAAGGGAGAAAGAAAAGGGGTGGGGGGAGGAGACAAGAAACCAGGAAACAATTAATGCGAAAAATCTTTTTCATATATTTGATTAAAAGGTCAAAGCAAAAGCACTGTGTTACATTAAATGCCATGGAGCCTGTACAAAACTGGGCACAAGTGCTCGTGAAAAAGGTGAACGGCGCAAGTGGCAAGTGAAGGGATATATACAGTGGGAAATGGCGCAGAAAAACAATGATATATACAGTGAACTCTTATTGGTACCTGTACATTAATGAACAAAGATAGTTTTCGGGGACCACAAGGGTGGCACCTTAAATTGTGCTGCAAAGTCGACTGTGTTTCAGCCTGTATAGATTTTAGGCTATCATCAGGACCAGGTTACAATATTTACACAAGTGCTTTATGGGAGAAGATCATTCTGATCATGAGTGGACCGTGAAAATGGAGAATAGGAGACAGCAAGATCTCAGGATTGACAGCACAAGAAATGATAGAGTAAGAGGATGAGCCATCAAGCGACAGGGGTGTCTTGAAGACAAGAGTAGAGCAAAACGCGTGAATTCATGATGCACTCTAGAAGGACGGGAGTGAATGATGAGGAAAGGACTAAAGTGCCTAGGCTCAAAGAGTGGAAAAGGAAAATAGTTGCACAAAGAGTGTGGAGGTGACTGAGTTCGGAGTGCCCATATTTGACAGAAATGGTAACCTTGCTTGTAGGCGAAGGTAAGTACAACAAGCAGGGTGTGGCGCTGCGATGGTGCAATGGACTGAAAAGAAGAGGGGGGTATTTAAATTAATAGAGGCTAAAAACACATGGAAAATTGTCAAGTAAGGACAAGAGGGAGCAACTTACTTAATTAGTTAATTGCGACCACAGTAATGCCAAAGTTAATAGCAACCTGGTGGTAACAGAGCTTGCAGATAAAAAAAACATTGATTACCTTGTACACATATTTGGTTGAACACAATTTTTTTGCATCCTATTTGTCATGAAACTGTTTAGTTTCAATCAAAGAGGACATATCGCCTATATATGTTGGGAATTATTTATTTTGTTTCTACTTTCTTCGCCTAGCTAGGTCACTTGTAGCTGTTTGCACTTTGCAAAACGTATTCATCGTCACCAAGTGCAGCTTAAGTTTCCATTCATCGATGTTATGACATCGATGGAGTCATTCCTTATTATATTATTAATCCGACCAAATGCCCAATGCCTCTGATCTCATTCTCCCCAAATTAGATGTATATGAGCTTAATTTATCATGTGCTTAGTTTACTTAGCGGGTAAGTTTATTGTCAGCTTTTTGTCTCTCAAATACTTTATATTCAGATCACCCCATTTAAAGAAAGTGGAATTCTTCTCCTCTGACTGATTCCTTAGCTTGTCAATCCAACACTTATTCTCGCTGAAGTAATCCTTTAATTGGAGAGCTGTAAGTCATTTATAATTTCCTCCCATCTATTTATAATTATACATCTGTTTTTCTTTCTAACATTTTCATTGCATAAAATACCTCATAACGCATATTTTGCTGTCAGATTTTTTCTCTTTCCTCCTTTCTTGTTAATTGTATTCTGAATCATTGCATCAACCTTTTGTTTAGTGAATATTTTTTTGGTATATTCAATCTTCCATTGCTGCCTAAATGTTGCCTTTTTTGCCACAAAAACTCTGGTGTTCACAAAAGTGTAAATATTTCCTATGATGCTGGAAATATTGATAAATAAAAATTTGCAGTGCCCTTGTCATACCTGCATTCTATTCTATAGACAGAAATACTTTAGCACCTTTCCGGCCTACGCTTCAAGCATTATAATGCTACAAATTAATAAAAGAAATGAAAATTAAAAAAAATCATGGGGCATATTAGCAAGACCCACGTTAAAGTATCGCCGTTTTAGCGGCAGGAAACTGCCGCTAAAACGGCGATAATGGGCTTGCTAATATGCGTTATGGGAATTCCAATAGAAGCCCAGGTGAGATGTCCTGCACATCTAACCTGGGCTTCTATTGGAATTCTATAACGCTTATTAGCAAGCCCATTATCGCCGCTTTAGCGGCAGTTTCCTGCCGCTAAAACGGCGATAATTTTAACGTGGGTCTTGCTAATATGCCCCCATCTCTTTAAGTGAAAAATACCGTACTCACAAATCCACTACCCGAATACTACCTGTTCATTTTGTTAGACCTGTTGAGCCAATTTGCAAAGCTTTTTGTTTGAGTATTTTGACACTCTTCAGGTTTAGGGATGACTTACTGATAAATTGTTTTGCACAAAGACATGCTTGATCATGGAATTCGCAAGGCTCTTTTCTTTTAGTATATATACTTTACTTCTACAAATACATTAGTATGTCACTCTTACCTCTGGAGTGAGACACGACTCAAAGAAAAACCTTTGTGAATCAAGCTATGGAATTCAGGTGTTTTTCTCACCTTTGACTAAGGGTGCACGAAGTTGCAGGTTTTTTTCCTCAAGATCACCATATAGTTTTCTTTTTTTTTTAAAAAAGCAAATTTCAATGCAAGAATGCAAGTTGGGGTTTTGCATGGGCACAGGGGCACCAAACGGAAGATCCGGTAAGTTATTACCCGGCCTCCTGCAGAGGCCTCCTGTCTCCTTCAGCCTACCTGTGCCCCCTACCATTTAGGTGCCCAGGGTGAGGAAAAGAAGGGGCATGGGACTAAACGAGAGGTCCCACTGCCCATGGGGCCTGTGGAGGAAAGGTGGGGGAAAAAATGTAACTTGACCTACGTTTCCCTTTCATGCTGAGTCACCAATGAGGAAAGTATATGCACATTATGCACTCACATGCAAAATGCTCCCAAGTTGCCAGTGTGACAGGACTTGACAGTAATCACACGAAAAGATACATCCAGTTTCAGCCTTACCTATTACTCACAAGTTAATTCAGGCCATGTAGAAGAAGTGTAGAGTCACACATAAGGTCTCCACTCCTTACCACCCCAAAACTAATGGGCTTGTTAAAAGATTCAACAAGATCCTGAAAGGCAGCATCAGAGGCCCTGAGTAAAACGTGGGATGTCCTTTTACCATGCCTGTTGTTTGCCTAGCGGAAGGCCCCTCAGAAGGGAATGGGTTTTAGCTCCTTTGAGCTTCTATTCGAGCACCAGCTTAGGGGACCTCTACGTTTGGTCAAGGAGGGCTGGGAGCAGTCTCCTAAGAGAACTCACAAAGATATAGTAAGCTATATGCTGGCCTTCCTGTGCCAAATGGCCAAGTTGTGGAAGCAAGCCTCCCACAACTTAGTAGCCAGCCAAGATGTCATGAAGGAGGGAGTGGTAAGACAGGAACGCCACCCCTGTGGAGTTGACACCTGGACAGAAAGTGTGGATGATGGCGGCTGTTGGGCTAGGGGCCCTCCAGGACCAATGAACTAGACCCTATGAGGTGATTGAGAGGAAGGGAGAAACCACATACCTGGTGGATCTCAAGACCCCGAGGCAGCCCTCTGGGTACTGCACATCTACCGCCTCAAGCCACACTTTGAGAGGTCTGAGATCACCATGTTCATGGTGACGGATGGGGAGGACGAAGAGGAGAGTGAACCTCTCCATGACCTCCTAGACTCGAAGGTGATGAATGGGTCAATGGAAGAAGTACTCCTGTCCCCCACCCTAACTACTGACCAGCAGAGGGACTGTCACAGAGTGTTGGGGCAGTTTACCTCTCTCTTCTCCCTTATCCTGGGTACAACCACCCTGTGTTCCCATGATGTGGACACAGGCGACAGCCTCCCTGTCAAGAGTAAATCTTTCAGGTTGTCGGATAAGGTGAAGTCTAGCATCAAGGCTGAGGTGTCTAAGACTAGAACAGGGGGTCATAGAGCCCTCTGGCAGACCCTGGTCCAGTCCAGTGGTTCTGGTACCAAAGGTTGCTCCGGCGGACACCACACCTGATCTCAGGTTCTGTGTGGACTATAGGGGGCTGAACTCGGTGACCCAGACGGTTGCCCATCCTATTCTGCGGGCAGATGAGTTGATCGACGGGTTGGGTGCAGCCCAGTATTTAACTACCTTCGACCTCACCTCCAGGTACTGACAGATCCCCCACACCAAGGGAGCCAAGGAGAAAACTGCCTTCTCCACTCTGGAAGGGCATTATCTATCCATGGTCACGAATGCCCCCGCCACCTTCTTCCAGAAGCTGGTGAACCAGGTTCCTTGCCGGTTTGGAGACCTTCTCAGCTGCGTATCTGTATGACATTGCCGTCTTCCGTAACAGTTGGGAGGATCACCTCTTTCATCTCCAGGAAGTACTTCAGGCCCTCCAGTAAGCAAGCCTGACTATGTTATGTTAACCAGATTTATATAGCGCACAGCTGCCCCAGCGAAGAGGCGTCCCGGCGCTGCCAGCCACAGAGAGTAGCAGGGTAAAGGAGAAACTGGTAAGCAACAGGAAAAAAGAGCAGGCGGCCTAAGCTGGCGGAAAGAGGAAGGTTTTGATTGCTTTCCTGAAAGCCAACAAGTGATTTAAGCAGCGAATCTGAGGGGGCAGAGAATTCCATAGCTTAGCGGCCATGTAGTGGAACGATCGACCACCAGCCCGGATGCACTTCACACGGTGGACAGTGACTAAGTACTGCCCCGAGGATCGCAGCTCACGAGTGGATTCATAGGGGGTTAACATGTTGGCAAGGAGGCTGGGTGAGGCCAGTTTCAAGATCTTAAAAGATAGGTAAAGTGCCTTGAATTGGATCCCTTTGGCCACCGGAAGCCAGTGAAGCCGCCGAACGGCGTCAGTGGCGGAACAGTGACGTGGGAGCCCTAGGAGGGCTCTGGCAGCCGCATTCTGCACACGCTGTAATCGCATTACCTCAGCCTGATTGGCTCCTAAGAGGAGCGAGTTAGCGTAGTCCAGTCTAGATAGAATAGCAGACTGGACAATCAGCTGGCGTGTAGGCGGGTTGAAAAACCTCAGCAACGGCTTGAGACCCCGCAGGAGGCCAAAACAAGTGCCCGCGACTTTTTTTGTATGTTTTTGGAAGCTGAGGGTGGAATCCATCCAAACCTCTAAGTTCTTGACCGCCATCTTAGGGTCCTATCAAGGCCAGAAAGTGCAAGATAGGGCAAGGATCCGTTGTGTGCTTGGGACACCGAGTGTCGCTGGGTATGGTGCAACCCCTCCAGGCCAAGGTGGAAGCCATCCTGACCTGTGAGCCTCCCAAGACCCAAACGGGCATCAGAACCTTTTTGGACCTCGCCAGGTACTACTGGAGGTTCATCAAGGGATATTGCACTATTGTGATCCCATTGACGGAGCTGACCTCCAAACAACAGTCCCGGAATGTAATATGGATGAGGCCTGCCAAACTGCATTTGACTCCCTCAAACAGGCCATGTGCACAGCTCCTGTGCTCCGGGCCCCAGACTTCTCTCGGGAATTCATTATTCAGACGGATGCCTCCGAACATAGTATCAGGCGGTGCAGTCTCAGTTGATTGAAGAGTGCCTAGACCAGCCGGTAGCCTTCATCTCCCAGAGGTTACCCCACCGGGAACAAAGGTGGAGCACTTTAGAAAGGGAGGTCAGCACGTTGGAGTAGGCCCTGAAAAAATTGAAGCTGTATTTGTTTGGTACTCACTTCAAATGGCCCACAGACCCCTCAGGTGTCTAATGCAGATGAGGGGCGAGAATCCAAAGCTGTTGAGGTGGTCCATTTCCTTACAGGGGATGGACTTCAGGGTGGAGCACCGATCAGTGGTGAATCCCTCCAGCACTGATGGTCTGTCTAGGTTCTTCTGCCTTAGTGAGGAGGACTACCTAGAAGCTAGGTAGAACCCCCCCCACTTTCGGCTGGGAGGGCGCATGTTAGACCTGAAACCTTCTGGTAGCGTTCCCCCAAACCTTTTAGTTTTTCCTCTGGGGTTTTGCTGAATCTCTTGTTAGGGCCTTAGGGCCTGGGGCACCTTTCCACTGTAAATGCAGTGTGAAAGTGTGTGCACCCTTCCTACACACGTTAGGAAGTGATGCTTACCTGGTGTTGCTAAACATGTGTCCAGCCTGCCATTGCAGGTGGTGTGCGCACTGGCACCGATGGTTCTCCTAAATACTGGCCCAGCCTGCCATTGCATTGCATGTTGACTCAGACTGGCCTGTTTAAGTCACTAGCCATCCTGAGAGGGCCTTTCACTTCCACCCAAGTACCCCGAGGATACATATTAAGGGGTGGAGCGAATGGTAGGTGAAAGGCAGGGCAGGTACACATGTGTGTTTTCACTACCTATGAGGTATGCTCTTTCCATATGCTAAGATGGGGAAATGGTTGAAATAACTTCAGGCTACAATAGTGAATTGCAGTGGAGCAGCCTCGTGATGTTTCATATCATTGGATTTGCCGCAACAACCCCTTGCCAGTGTTATAGGTGGCTTTGGTGTAATTCACGTAGAAATGCCACTACTTGAAAGTGGGCATTTCTGTGCTCTAAAACTCTTTGTGTGCCTTGGTGCTTGGCTCCAGTTCACACTGGAGGTTGGGGAAGCACATCTTGGCATTCCCCAGTGTCAGCTATAAAACACTGGGACTGCAACTAGAACGACAAAGTCCTGTCAATTGCGGGCCAGCTGGAGAGATTGGAAGAAGAGGTTTTGACACTTGGCCTCTGGAGCCAGATCATGGCCCTGTAGGAAAGTGCCCCGTTTTGCATGGTTACCCCCCCCCCACACTTTTTGCCTGACATTTGATGCACTTTGACTTATTGTGCCCTGGGTCCCTACCAATCAGGTTCCCAGGGCCTGTGTTCTTTCCCAAAACTGGACCTTTGTACCAACAATTGTCACATCTCTGGCCACAGGTAAGCCCCTTGTAAAAGATACCATGGGTACCAAGGGCACTGTGACCAGGGAAGGCCTCTAAGGGCTGCAGCACCTATTGTGCCACCCTGAGGGGCCCTGTACCTTAACACGCACACACTGCCAATGCAGGCAGTGTGTTTTGTGCAGAGAAAAGTAAAGAGTCAACATGGCACATATCCCTATGTGCCATGCCGGAAATCCACTGCCTGAGACTTAGGTAAGCCACCCCTCTAGCAGGGTGCACTAGACCACAGGCGAGGGTGCAGTTCGATGAGCACTGTACCCTTACAGTGTCTAAGGCCATTCTTAGACATTGTAAGTGCAGTAAAGCCATAAAGAGTATATGGTCTGGGAGTTGGTCATTATGAACTCCACAGCTCCATAATGGCTTTACTGAACACTGGGAAGTTTGGTAACAAACTTCTCAGCACGTTAAACCCACACTGATGCCAGTATGGGTTTTAATGTAAAATGCACACAGAAGGCATCTTAGACATGCCCCCTGAAAAACGACCAGACGTGGTAGGGTTCCTGAAAGGCTGCCCGCTATTTGCCACCACCAGGCAGGTTTCTGGGCCCCTGGGTAGCGAGCCTCCTCTCTCTGGGTTCAGAAATAAAGCCCATCCTGGGCAGAGGTGTCATGCCTCCTCCCCCATGATGGGCTAGGGCCACCAAAGGGGCAGCTTCAAAGGCCTGCCGCCTTTGTGAGCTGACCCTTCCTTTTGCTGCCCCCTGCAACTGGCTCCCATCGGTTCTGACCCCCACTCTGGGCGGGAGAATCAGTGGGTAAACCAAGTGAGGAAGAGAGATGTGCCCACCTTTTCCAACCCCACCCCTCAGGTGGGGGAGGTGAGGTGAAGCACACATCTCAGTCCCCTCCATCTTGAAGATGAGGGGACACAGCCAATTTGAGAGAGGCTCATGCCCCCCTCTCACTGGAGGGTGGCATATTAGGGGGTGTTCTCACCCTAAGGAAGGGACCTATTGGGTCCGACCTGCACTCCCCTGTAATGCCCCTAAATTTAGTATTTCAGGGCAACTCTGAACCTTGCCTCCTCAGATTCGAGGAAGAAAGAATAAGAGCTGTGTTGACCCAGGAAGATGAGGACACCAACCGCTTTGGCCCCAGCCCTACTGACCTGTCCCGACTCCGACCTGCTCATAGCGAAACCCTGGCGTGTCCAGAAGCCATCCAGAACCCGGAGTACTTGCCCTGCCTTCATTTCAAGGACTCTGTCTCCCATGAGCACTGGATTTGTTCAACCAAGAGACTCCAGCACAGAACCCGGATCCAGGAGGCTCTGCGGTTCTGTACCACTCTACACCCGACGCCCGTGGCCCGAGTTCGAGTGGCCCAACACGACAAGGAGGTCTCCCAAGTGATCCTGACCTGGGATCTGGTGATCCCTGACCTACCTCGAGCTTCAGACCGACGCCTGCAGTCTCAACCTGAGGGCTCACCACGACCAGAGCTGGTAAGAAGATCCGACGCCTAAAGACACCCCTGCACCAGATGCCCCACGGCCTTGGGTGGCCCAACCAACGATGTCCAGGCATCCCCCAAGAACCTGACTTAAGTCTCCTGCCTGTGCTCGCCCTCAGTCATTTTCTTCGAACCGGAGATCTCCATTGCAAATCACAGGGCTCCTGACGTCGCCTTGGCACTCTGCATCCGGCCGCCTCCGTGCCGCTAGTGGTGTAGCTCTTGTGCTGATTGTTGACCCCTGCAGTGCTGATCCTAACCATAGGAGCTTTGCTCCCACAACCGAGTAGCCTGCGCGTAAGCAGGCCCCAACCGACAGCCTCCCAGCCCCATTGGCTGACATTGGCCCCTGCACTCTGCACCCGGCTGCCCTAGTGCTGCTGGTGGTGCGATTTGAATGCCTAACTGAACCTTGGGGAACTTTGATTCTACACCCCAACAGCTATCCTTGCAGGTCATTCACTTACCTGCAAACCGTTAACACTCTTTTCCTCCATAGGAACCAATGTTATGATTTTTGTCCTAAAAATGTTATGTTGAACTGTTTTTGTATGCAAGAAAAGTAACTGTGCTATAAACCAAAATTTGTCTTACTTACCTGTGTTTTGTAAGGCCCACAAGGGGATATCTAGGCATATCCTGCGAGTAGTCGAAATAACGAAAAAGTATTCCACACTGTTTTGAAAGCAAATGCAAACCTGTAAGGATTTCAATTCCATTCACTATTGCAGTTCCTTGTAAAGTTTTGCATTTGAGAGTATATTTTACTTGCCTGTGCCAAGTCCCGCTTGGTACTAGAAATAAAACTGAAGTATACCTTTTTTATACTTACCTAATTGGTCTGGATTCAGTCTCTGAGTGTGTGCCATCAGCCTTGATTGAGTGAATACAATAAATGCTTAACACACCCTCCTGATAAGCCTAACTGCTCAACCACACTACCACAAAGAGAACTGTTAGTGATTATCTAATTTAGCCTCTGCTATACCCCTGGGGATCCACTGGACTCTGTGCACACTATATCTTACTTTGGTATAGTTTATACAGAGTCAGCTTACTTCAGGCCCCACTAAAGATAAAGATCTGCATTCCACGGCCTCATGGCAGACAGGACTGAAATTTAGTGGAGACATCTGTGGTTCAAAGGGAGAAAACCACCCCCAACTTCAAAGCCACATTCCAGTATATCTACTGGTGCCATACTTTAGCACAGGGTGAGATACGCTTGTGGGGACGTGGGACCGGAGAACCTGGGACTATGTGGTGCACATTACCAGAGGACTCCTGTGTACATGGAGGAGTACTGCCATTGAAAGGGACCGCGTGCCCTTCCTGAATAGTGGCTGGCCTGGGCCGACTACCTGCTGCTGTGTGGCACCCTGAAGTGTGCTCTCCAAGGGCTTGTTGAGCTTACCAGCTGTTGTTTCAGAGGTCTCAAGGACTTCAAAGATCTACTAAAAGGGACCCACACCATCTACCTATGACACCTGAAGTGCGGTACGCTCTCAAATGCCCACATCGTCTGCTGGTTTTCAACTGGTAGGCGTTGTGCCTGGAGGCAGGATCTACTTGTGTGGAGCCACGAAGACTGGCCCGCATCTAAGGCATGTGGCCCACGCATCATGGGAACCTTGGTACACATAAGCGTCTCGTTGGTGGTGAGTGGATTCAACAGTTGCGGGACCAAGTGTGGCCCGCTTCGTCAATCGTGCCGCATCTCTCTTGTGCGACACGACAACTGCATGCATGCACAGGTTAAGGCCCTAGGCGGTGGGGGTGTACCTATAGGAGTGTCTCATTCTACCTCGTGAAGTATTGCTGAACGTGCACCTGTGTGTGAGACCAGCCCTGTCTGGTGCGACCAATATCGATGAGTGCCAGATGTTGTGCCTCATTTCCAGGGAGGTAGGGAATTTGCAACTCTTTGTTGTGTGTGTGATCAGAGCTGTCTGGTGCGGCCAAATTCAACATGCACCGGACGTTGTGCCTCATTTCCAGAGAGGTATGGAATTTGCAGCTCTTTGTTGTGTATGACTTGAACGGTCTTGTGTGACCCGTAACATTGCGCACCCGACGTTGTGTCCGGATTGCCTGGGTGCGACTCTGATCAACGTGTACCTGATGGTGTGCCTCCTTCCGAGAAGCCCCCCCTGCGTCATCCTCCATTCATCTACTGTTCCCTTACTTGGCCCTCCGTGTGGCGGACCAACTGCCCTCTCCTCACCCGGCCTTCTCCGACGACACTGTGTTGCCAGGTAGTAGTGCCTCGCTCGCGCCTGGGTGACGAGTGACGGACTGGGCTGGAGGAACACTTGCGAGAATGATGGGAAGCGGGTCAAGAGACTGCGTGACCTCCCCACCCCCTCTGCTTTGCGGAACTAGGCTGGTGCCGGTAGGCCCTTGGGGACCCCTTTGGTGTGACTGTCTATTGCCTTCAGCCCATTTCTATTCTGCATCCTGTGGGTGAACTTCTTGATTAGCTGCCAAACTCCATTTGCCGACTGCCTCCTAATTGACCTTGCTGCCTACCCCCACCTGCTTTCTTGGGACCCTGACTGAGAGTGACTTCAGCCAAGTGCAGCCTAGTGCCTGGGCGGAGGACGGGTTGACTCCAATCCGTGGGTGTTGGATAGTCAGGCTGAGTTGGAGGGCAGAGGGAGGCTTGCCACCACGGGGTCTGCAGTGTGTAAGCAATTGACCTGCTGGGTATCAGTGTCAACACATTATGGTGCTGAGTGCATATGTATGCGAGTGCTTCTGTACGGACTTGTCTGATATTCATTGCACCGCATAGTGGTGCAAAGTGAGTGTGTGTGGGAGTGACAGAGGGGAACCGCCCATGATTCACAGCACTGAAAAGCGATCTTGCCAAAAGAGCATTATATTTGACATTGGTTTATCCCTGTGCGGCCTCGGCCCACGGTGCTGCTAAAAAGTGATATAATTCTGTGGATGTATGTACATATTTCTGATATTGTTGTGACCCGGGTGCACCCTCTAACTGTGTGATATTGAATTACAATAATTGCTAGGGTGGGCCTGGGATGGACAATGTGTTGCACCGCATAAAGGTGCTTGGGGTGTAGAATAGGATCTTTCCCAAATGTGCACATTGCTGATGTCATTTGAACATGGCTGGGTCTAGTAGTGCTAGTAATAATTCTTAATGTGATTTATGCCCAGAAATACATGATGTTCATGTTGTGTTGATTATTATGTGTGTTGAATGCAAGCGTTATTTACATACATCACGTGCAAAGTCTCTTTTGTGACGCTGAAAGTATTTATCGTGAGTGAATGCTGTGCCAATTCCTTACACAGCCTCTGTGGTAAGCCTGACTGCTCAGTGCCAAGCTACCCAAGGGTGAGCGCAGGTTATGGAGTGTGTGCAATCACCTGCCCCTGACGGGAGTGGTAGGTTCTACCTGGCTAGGGTACTGCCTCAGCCAACCGGAAAGTGCCAGTTCCAACAGGAGGTGACCCATAGGAGGGTCATAGTTAGTCTCCAGATACCCATAGACTGCATACTGGGAAATGGGTTGCCCCCGGTGTCAGGGGAACTCAGGGGGCTGCCGCCAAGGGCGCCCTGATAATTCAGCTGCCTGGGGGTTTCACTCCCAAGTGGAGGGTGCAGGGACCCAGATGGAAGGGCAGGGTTAAAAATGACTCCCCTTTGTCCCCTGTTCAGCCTCAGTTTATAAACCCTGGGTTGATTGGCCAATGTCAGAATACCACACCTGAACTGGTGGGAGGGAGAGTGGAAACAGGGTGAAAAACTCCCACGACTACTGCTCCCCACTCTGAGAAACCTCAGAGGTTGTACAGCTCTGAATGGTCTATGGCCTGGCTCTTGCCACTGACAACTGTCAGTGGCCTGTGATGGCTACTGTCCTTATGGGTACCTTGGGTTCGGTACAGATGTCTGATCCAAGTGGTTGAGTAGGCCATATCACTTTGTTGATCATGGTGATACTGTCTGCCTACTGGATCCATCTGTGAGCAAGTTAAGGTTAGCTGCTGCACAAATGGGGTGCACAGATGTTAGTAATGTGTGTCTCTAGTTGGCAGGTTTGTACCCTGTCCAAGTAGGGACCCTTCCATCTAGTTAGGATAAGGGGACTAGACACCCAAGATAACCCCTGCTCACCCCCTTGGTAGCTTGGCACGAGCAGCCAGGCCTATATCTGAGGCAATGTGTAAAGTATGTGTACATAACACACACAGTAACACAGTGAAAACTCTACAAATGGACACCACACCAGTTTAGACAAGCATTGGCATAGCCAATAGGTCTCGCTTTTGGGACCTTATAAGTATTTAGTTATGCAGCACAATATCCTTGGTGCAATAACATCAACTGTTGCATGGCTAAAAACTTATAAGGTTCCAAGGCGAGACCTATTGGCTATGCCAATGCTTGTTTTAATTGTTTGAGAGAATATTTGTGCTGGTCATGTTTATGTGTGTGTTCGTTTTTTATTTTGCCTAACAGAGTCTTTTTGCAGTAATTTAAACTTCAGCGGGGGGCGGCTCAGGCCCGAGGTACATCTTTTAAGAGTCTTAGCGGGATTGGATCCTGGGCCGGCCATTGTGTCAAGGATCACACGGCTCGACTTAAGTCCGCCGTACAAAAGTAGTGATAAGGAGGTGAACTCGGAGCTGACTGGCGAGATTACAGGCCCTGGAGACGGCGGTATCAGCAGCAAAGCTCCCCGCGGGGTCCCAGTCACAGAGAGGGGCTGATCAGACAGCTAAGGTTCAAGAAAGGGAGGCCCATGGAATGGAATGTGAGAGCAGCGCCGAGGAGACGGAGAGCAGAGCGGTGTGTGCTGAAGAACACAAGCAGAGCAGAGTGTGCCCCCGAGCTAGACGGTTCTGAGACAGTGACCGGCATGGCACTGAGGCCTGGAAAGTAACTTCAGTAACGGAGCAGAGAGGCGGAGAAAGTGTGACGTAGACTCGTGGAAGAGAGAGCGGAGGCCCCTTCTAACACTAACGTGACAGCAAAGAGAGGGGGCTGCCGCGTGTCACTGAAGGAGGGGCCACCTCCTGAGTAGGATTAAACTACGTACACTGGGCATGGGGGAGGGAGGGAGAAGGGAGGGGTGTGTGAGAGCAGAGAGAAACCATTAACAGCGCGGCGCTCGTAAAGGGCGCTGTGCTGATTATGTTACAACAAGCCAGGACTATTGTCTTTGTCAATGGCTGTTAGATGCATAAGATAAAAACAAGCCAGCGAAGGTCTGGTGTAACAAGCACGGAGGAGCGGGGCGAGCGAGCGCGGCAGCCTGCAAAGCAGTCCCAAGACGCTCGTGCGTCGTGGCTGGCCTTTGGATGAGTACGCGCGGCAGACATGTGTTTCCACTTATCGCGCCCGCGTCTGGGCACGATAATTGGAAACACATGTTTGCCGCGCGTACCCATCTCAAAAAGGCCAGCCACGACGCACGAGCGTTTCTTGGACTGCTTTGAAAACTCACTTACAATAAGTCTTCGCCTCTAAGCAGCGCTTGCGCGCTACTCGAGGCTCGACCTAAAAAATAAAGTATCTTTATCTAAACCAAACAAGATCAAATTGACAAAAATCCAACAGACAAACTCAGAATATCACTTTTAGAAGGTTTTAGCAATTCTGTCCATAGGAAACTATTGATGCAGTGATTTTACACAAAGTCCCTGGGAAGGCGATGCATCAGTTTTACTACATGCAGGATAAGTGTTGCGTCAAATCCGGACTGTATTGGGAAGCGATGCGTCGAAATCCAAGGCAGTTCTGGTCTGCGGGTTATGCGTCGGAAAAACTTGGTGTACATATATAATGCGTGGAAATCTGAATGTGCTGGAGGCCGATGGGGTGGCAACAAACAGGCGCTGTGTTGATTTCTTCAGCTGCGGTCCAACAATGTGTTGCTTCTTTCAGCAGCACAGCAGGGCCTGCGTCGGAGTCAGTGCCGTGGTCTCGGACGTCGGAGACACAGCGTGCTGAACTTGGGCAGAGGTGGTTTCTTCGGCCACCGGCAGATGCTGCGTCAATTTCTTTGGCCACACAGCAGCGGTGAGTGGAAATTTCTCCCCCACGGTGGTGCAGCATCAGAAACACAGGCGCTGGAAGGGCGATGCATCAATGTTTATGGTTTCAAGCAGCAGAACAACCTCCAAGGGTCCAGAACTGGAATTGGCACCGCAAGGCAGGCCAGAACTCTCAGCAGTAGAGTTCAGGGATGCTGCAGATGAAGTCTTTGATGGCCCTGAGACTTCCAACAGGAGGCAAGCACACACAAGCCCATGGAGAAACTTCACAAGCAGGATAAACAGCAAAGTCCAGTCCTTTTCCTCTCCAAAGCAGAAGCAGCCACTGCAGGCCAACCCAGCAAAGCAACACACAGCAAAGGGGCAGTACTCCTCCACACAGCTCTTCAGCTCTTCTCCTTGGCAGAGGTACCTCTTGATCCAGAAGTGGCAAGCCCAGAGCCCCTCTCCTACAATTCTATTCACTCCCAGGAACCCCATCTTTCCAGGAGTCAACACAGAACAAAATGAGCTCCCCCCACATATTTTAATTATCTGTTCCAAGGGGTACCCATCTTACCAAGGAACACAAGGAGATGAGAATTTGAGCCGGGGGCTCCTCCCGTCCCTATGCCTGTTTTTGGGAGCATGAGCATCCTGCCTCAAGTACCAGTCCCCAGGCAGGAAGAGAGTGCTGGAGTCCTGCTTCTCACCCGCACTGACTGCGAGTGGAGAACAGGCTAGGAAGCTAGCTTCTGTGAGACACACAGCATGTGGCTGTGCTGAGTAAGGAAGTGGGGGGCTGGCAGGGGCCACTGGACTTTGGGGCTGCCCCCATGGCCCCATCAAGAATAAATGATGTGGGTGCCAGAGTCAGGCAGCAGACATTCATTATTAAAAAAAAAAAAAAATCTGTTCTTGCTGTGCCCACATCAAAGGGCCACCGCGGACTCCAATCAGCTGGGGCCTGGATCACTTATAAAAAGTTACGAGGTGGAGAGGAAATTTGCACATTCTGCTTGTGGTGCCCCAGAGAAGGTAGGGGCACCACAGACATGTTCTAAAATGTTTGAGCAGCTGCCATAAGTGGTGCAGTCCTCACAGGAGCCCTCAATAAAAACTCACCCTAAGTCCGCTAGGGGGTTACTTTGGTGACCCGAGGAGAGTTTTCCCACAGTTTCAAGCACTTCTTGAGCTTGGGTTTTTGTTCAGAGGCTATGCAGTGTGGGGATCCCTCTTTGAGTTGGTCTGTCTTAAGGCAGCGCTTGCAGCAAGTTGAAAATAGAGGAGACTCATTCTCATATTTGATTGAAAGTATAATGCTTTAAGGACAATAACAACATTGATGATGATTCCTAACAATGTAATGCTTTATTGACAAAGTTGACAGTGATACTTTTTATGTCTTAATGAAGGTCAGAGAAATGTTCGATTGACTATCACCAGGTTAGAAGTGAGTCATTTCATGTTTTAAAATGTTTTCAAAGTGGTACCCTCCTTGGCAGTCTTAATGATCTTGCATTTGTCTGTTATGATATATTACTGCTTTTATGAGTGTGTTGACACCCTGCCAAAGTCAGTATGTCTGCCTTTTGATAACTATTCCCCTTATATTGTGTCTAGTATATGTGGGGGTATCATTCTCTAAGGGTTCAGGCCTCGCTAGGGGTGTGGACTGTTAGGAGGGTGTCACCATAGGTATTTCCACCTACCTACTTGTACATATATTAAATCAATGTCTAGTATTAAGCAGTGTGTGCATAAAAGCACTGGCTAAACAATGATTTATTAGGTGTTGTTCATTACGCACCTGCAGAATAGTGTACTACCCTGTTAGAAATGGGGGTCTCTAGTTGGCTGAGGTAGGTACCTTTGTCCAAATAGGGACCCTTGCCTCTAGTCAGGGTAAGGGGGATATGCTCCTAAAATAACCCCTGCTCACCCCCTTGGTAGCTTGGCACGAGCAGACAGGCTTATCTCAGAGGCAGTGTGTAAAGCATCTGTGAACACATACAGTAATACAGTGAAAACACTACAAATGGACACCACACCAGTTTAGAAAAATAAGTAATCTTTATCTAAACCAAAACAAGACCAAACGACAAAAATCCACAGTACAGTATCAAAAATATCCTTAAAAATAGGTTATTCTCTCAAATAAAGCTTCTAGCAACAAATAACTCCATCTGGAGCCATTACGACGTTGTAACAGATGAAAATCCCAAAGAACAGCGCCGACCGCGAGGTGCGCAGCGTCGGGCCCAGAGTCAAGCAGACCCACAAAGAACAGTACCTTGGAATTGATGAAAGCAAAGACGGTGCACGGCGTCGGGGAGGTGATGCTTCGTTGGCGCCTGCGTCATCGGTTCCTTACGACCCAGGGGAGGTGATGCCTCTGTTCCTTACTGCAGCGCTGGGGAGGTGAGACGTCGGTTCCTTACTGTGTCGGGGAGGTGACGTCACAGATGGCGGCGAGGCATCGGTTCCTTATGACGGTGCGATGTCGATGGATTCAGGAGTCACCCACGTCGAGGATCGGCTCCGCGTTGATGAAGCACCGGCGTCGATGAAGTCGGGGCTGCGCTGCGAGTCGGGACGGTGCATCGTGGACGTCACGAGTGGTGTCCTCAGCTCCGGTGCAGGCAGCGGCCTTGATGACGGTTTCGGAGTCGATGAGGCACGGCATCAGCAGGCGTTGGGCCTACGGTGCAAGTCGGGGCAGTGCGTTGTGCTCTTCACAAGCGGTGCCCACGGCTTCGGTGCAGGTTACTGTGTCGCTCGCCGGCGTCGGTGTTGCAATTTCCTTCAGTAACAGCTGAAACAGCAGTTCCAGATGCAGAGAGACAGAAGGGATGAAGTCTTTGTGTCCCTGAGACTTCAGAACATGAGGCAAGTTCAGTTTCAAGCCCTTGGAGATCTTTACTTCAAGCAGGTGACAAAGCAAACAGCAAAGTCCTTTTTCTCCTTTCCTTGGCAGCAAGCAGCCACTGCAGGCCAACCCCAGACAGCAAACAGCACAGGGGCAGTATTCCTCCTCAGCTTATCCGGCTCTTCTCCTTGGCAAAGGTTCCTCTTGATTTCCCAGAAGTGATCTAAAGTTCTGGGGTCTGGGCCCCAATATTTATACCACAAAATCCTTTGTTCTCTAAAGGCAGAGTGTCTGTACCCAGCCAAAACCAGTTCTGTCTTCACTGGTGCAGCTTCCTGGCAGGAGGTGGAGACAGCATTGTTGTAGGCAGACCAGGCCCATTCAGGTGAAAAGGAAATCTCCACCCCCTACTCTAAATGCAGCCCAGGTCTATTCAGCCCAGCCCTGACTCATCAGACTTCTGGAGCCACTGCTCCTCTCCAGCCCCTGTCATCCAAAAGCCAGACATGCAATACACAAACCTGGCAGAGGTACACTGGATGGTTAGGCAAGAAAATACCTACTTTCTAAAAGTGGTATTTTCAAACACAGAATGTATAAATCACCCTCACTAAAAGATGCACTTTTTAGCATTCTGAGTTCAGGCATACTAAACTTTATTTTTCTACCTTGTTCCTAGGGCCAGTTATGTTTATAAGATGTTATAAGCAAACTCCCCATTCTGTCCTATGGGAACAGGTAGCCTTGCAATAGTGAAAAACGAATTTGGCAGTATTTCACTATCAGGACATGCCACACTCATCAGGGCATGTCTTACCTTTCACATACAATGCACCCTGCCCACAGGGGTACCTTGGACCTACCTTAGGGGTAACTAATATGTAGAAAAGGGAAGGTTTAGGGACTGGCAAGTGTGTGCACTTGCCAAGTCGACATGGCAGTCCCAGACTGCACACAGGCTCTGCAATGGCAGGCCTGAGTCACATTTTACAAGCTGCTTCTGAGGGTGGCACAATCAGTGCTGCAAGCCAACCAGCAGCATTTGATTTACAGGCCCTGGGCACACATTGTGCACTGTACTAGGGTCTGACAAGTAAATCAAATAAGCCAATCATGAGATCACTAATCCATAACAATATTTTACAAAGGGAGCACTTGCACTTTGGCACTGAACAGCAGTGGCAAAGTGCCCAAAGCAACTAGACCAAAATGGAGTCCAACACACAGCAAAACACAGGAGGTAAAGGCAAAAAATGGAAGGGAGACCCACGCCAATGGTGCCAGGTCTAACATACCCCCTGCCCAGAGTTGGCCTTGGACTACTCGGCCTCACTACTTGCTCTGGTTCTACACAAATATGAGGAGGATTTGGGCCTTTGAACACAAAGGGCTCTACCTTTCCATTTATTAAATTTAGCCCTTGGAACAGAGAAAGTGACTTTAGTAAAGCTCACTGTTCACACAGTTGTTGCATTGCCTGCAAAACCTTTTTTGTCCAGGTATATTGAAAGTCCCATGTTTCTGTGGGGGGTAGCAGGTGTAATTTTTGAAGAAGTTTCCAAGAACTAGTGGTTTTGTCTTCCATAAGCAAAGTAGGACTTTCATGAGGATTTCATCACTTAAGACTCATTTTCACCATCCATTCATGAGCATAAATGAATTGGCATACCTTTTACTCTCCACTGCCCAGTTTCTGTAAGCCCCATGTTTAAGATTGCTGGTGCAACATATGCAGCTCACTTGGTCTTACAGTTCCCACAAGATGCTGGTGCTCAAAATAATTCTTCCATGTACAAAAGCTACACTATCAGGAAACAGGAAGTTATGGGTCAGATGTACAAAGGTTTTCACAGGTTGCAAACCCTTTGATTTGCTATATCAGAGGGTTTGCGACCACTAAAAACCTTTTGGAATGTATTAAACTCATTTTGCGATTTGGAAACTTTTTTCAAATTGCTAATTGGGTTTAGAAATGATGACCAATTTGAAATTTGGGGCATCCCCGCTAATATTTCAAACCTGTCACCTATGTGTCAATGGATTACATCTGTAATTCTATCCTTCTATTGACCAATTTCCCAATTTCCAAGCTGAGGTGGTAACTGATTTGCAAAGAGGATGAGGTCCCATTTGGCTCTGACTCCTGGTGGCAGCCTCAGCTCCAACTCCCTGGGACCACTGCCTGCTCTCACTGAAGTTTTATTAAATGGAAAATGTTGTTTTGTTTTTTTAAACCAACTCCATTTCCTTTAAGAATCTGGGCCTGTTTTAAAAAATAAATCCATTTTGTAATACATTCACAGGCATGGTGGTCTGCTGTCCCTTGCAAGCTACCATCCCTTTGAAGTTAGCCAATCGGAGGGAGTTCCAATGCACAATCTGCCTAATGAATATTAATGAGGCAGGTCCTTCTGTGACCCCCTATGATTTCTTGCCACCTGAGATAGGTCGGGTCATGAAATAAATTTACTTGGAATGTTCCACACTTATACATCCTCTCAGTCTAACAAAATGACTATTTGCTGAGCCTCAAAACACACACTATACCACAGGTAACATGAGGTTTGTGAGTCTTACACGCTCAGACATCTCGCTTGTTCCCATTTGTCTAGTGAGATCTTAGCCAGACTTTGAACAACATTATGTGGCCGTGGTCGAGTTGTATAAAACCTGGCAATAAATAAAATAAATAATTAATTGTTGCCTGGAGAAGAACTGTTGGTTCTCCACGCATTGCAGCATTTCCGCTGCTGCTCCCGCGCGCCTCTGTTCTGTTGACTTTCCTGTGAAGCTCAGCGCGAGCCCATCCCTCCGGGGGGAGGCGAGCTAAGTTTTTCTGCCTGAGGTTAAGGTTTGAATCCTGAGCTCAGACAGGTCCGGTGTTTCCGGCGCTGGCAGTACAGCGATGAGAGGTAATGATTCCTTCTTTCTTGACCTTTAAGGACCTTTTGCTTGGCACCCTGTACTTTTTTAAGTCCTTTCATACCACCGTCTGCAGAAAAGGTAACCTGTCAGGCCAGGGTGGGATATTGTCAGGTTATTGAACTGTGCTTGGTCTGCTTATTCGGATTAGGCTGCCTGGGGTGTCACTGTTAGGTCAACAGGTATTTGAAAAGCAGAAGCAGACAGGCGCATCCAGCCAAAAGAACAATTTCCTTGTCAGCCGGCATCCTCTTGCAAGAGAATGTTAACCTCTGGGCAGGTGGCAACCAGTGTGTGTGTGTGCATTTTGTTGTGCAGGAAAGCAGCCCACATTCTAGAACAACTTACATCATAACACATTTCATACTTGAAATGGAGGATTCAGTGGAAGGAAGTGAAGGAGAAGCGAGGACAAGACAGAGGAAACCCAAATGAAAAATAAGAACTATGGAAAAAAGAGAGGGAAAGAGTAAAAGAAGTAATGAGAGGGAGCTGAAGAAAGGAGACACTTAGGGCATATTTACAAGGGAAGTGGCGGAGTGAGGCGTTAGCCTTCCTGGCTTAACGCCTCACTCCGCCACTTCAGAAACGCAGGGCTGCACCATATTTACAAAAATATGGTGCAGCCCTGCGTTTTCCCTCTGCGCTGGCGCTACACTTAGCAGCCTAGCGCCAACGCAGGCACCCTTGCACGATAGTGCAAGGCTGTCTGCATGCAGGGGAAGATTGTTCATGTGCAGGAAGGTGCCCCTTCCTGCACATAAACAATCTTTAAATGCCGTTTTGTAACTTTTATGTGTGCTGCTTTATGCACGTTCCCGTGGCGGTAGGGGCTTGTAAATATGCCCCTTGGAGGAGAAGAAAAGAAAAGGGAAACAATTACCAAGATTGTGGGAAGTTATGAAGGAGCCTATTCACAAACTGCACTTGGAAGTATGTTTAGAAGTAGTAGAACAGTATTATTCACATACTAGAAAATGCTATTCACGACCAACCTGGGGAGAACTCCAGCTCTCCTATCTTTTTTATGTGGTTGTTTCCACCATGTGTGCGGAGGTCTTAGCACACACAGGTATACATTCTAGTGGTAAATGTGGAAGGAGCTAGGGCAGTGGCTTGAAAATGGAGAATACTTATCACAAAATGGGAGGAGATTACGGAGAGGTAAAGAGGAGTTTGGGGTGGGGTAGGAAGGGGTTCAGGGAAGGACATGCACATGCAAACATACACTCTCAGAAGAGTAAGACACTTAGGGGTATATTTACTAACATTTCATGCGTAGCAGGCCAGCAAGTGAAGTTGCTGTGCTGTGTGAAAGGGAGGAAGCAGAACTGCACCCTATTTTTAAAAGTTTAGGTGCAGTTCTGCTGTCTCCTAACACTGACACACTTGTAGCTGCCTAGCGTCAACACAGCCACCCTTGCAGCATGTCGCAAGGATGGCTGCGTTGTGGTCAGGATAGTTTTTGTGCAGGAAGGCTAGCCTTTGAAGCTATTTCCTCTTTGCATGTGTGCTTGCCAATGCAGCACACGTGCAAAGAGGAAGAAATGAGGAGAAATATAAATATGGGAATGTCCATGCTCCACCCATGTAATGCCTACCTGATGCAAGGTAACACAAGGCGATATGCGCTGGTTTGGGTTTCCTTTTTTCTTTTTTTACAAATCGACGCAAACCAGTCTTTGTGTGGGTTTGTGAATCCCAAAATAGATTTTGCGCTGGGCTGCTTTTAATTTAGAAAACATAGAGCCTGCGACCCTCTCCCGCACTTTCAAACCGGTGTGCGCACCTGTGTGTCTGGCGGGCTTTTTTGGGCGGTCCCATGGCAGTTCCTCTGAAAATGGGCATTGCAATAAGAACACCAAAACCAGTTCCTGAATGGCATAGACTGTAAAGTCCATTCTGCGCAGGAACTGGGGTTCATGCACGCAGGGGGGCATATGTTTTGCCCCTTTGCAGGCATCCACATGCACATGAGCAACAGGATGCCTTCAGGGCCCCTGTTGTTTCAGGACCGCCAGCCTTTTCATGGAGTAAAGACCTCCCTGACATCCCTGGCAGTCCTGAAACTCATAATGTGCATGGCGGTGCCGCCGTAGAACCACCAGCATATTGCAGAGCCCCTGACCGCCACGTCACCACCAGGGAACGGTGCTTCCCTGGCAGTTGCGGTGGTGCAATGGCATCCTGACCGCCAAAGTTGTAATTGGGCGGTCGCGAGTCTGGCGGTCCTCAGACCGCAGACTCGTAATTAGGCCCTAAATTACAATGACTCATGTAGTACAATCATTTTTTACAGCACACACATTACAAGCCCTTATTTTGGTAACATAAATCATGTAGATTTAAACTCTGTGTCACAATATTTGTGTTACTCAAAAGTTTTTTCAGTTCCTCTATGTGCAAGGGTCTCCCTTCCACATACAACGTTCTCTGCCAAGTATGAGGAACGTAAAATGTGATTGAAAACTTGGTAATTGTAACTTTACGGTCGCAATTTATGCAGTAGCAGACTCCACCCACTGAGCTGGGGGTTGAAGACAAGTGTTGGAATAACATCCTTTTCCCTATTCACCCCTATTTTTTGCTGAATGATACTGGTGGTAACTGACTCTGATTGTACCCTGGGCTCTGCTGACCAGCCCCAGGGCCAGTGCTATGTTTAAAAAAGGTACATGTAATAGGGTACACTTAAAATTGGCAATGACAGACCCTATAAGTCCCTAGCATATAATAGGGCCAGGGGGGATTCAATCAACCCATAAGACCCTAGTAGATAATAGGGCATGGAGGTGTAGAGGCCCAGCAGATTACCTGCACCTCCATGTGTACGCTGTTGTATGCATGCTGTCTTTTTACAGTCAGTCCTGCCTTGCAGTCTGTCTTTAAAAGTAAATCCTCACAATTGCTATTGACAGACCCTATAAGTCCCTAGTATATAATAGGGCGAGGGGGTTCAAACAACCTATAAGTCATTAGTATATAATAGAGCATGGAAGTTTAGAGGCCCAGTAGATTTCTTGCACTTGCATGTGTGCACTGCTGAGTGCCTGCTGTATTTTTCAAATGCAAAAACAACAGTTGATGGACAGAATGCAGAACAATGTCATACATTCACCCCAGTACAGAGATCTGGGCCTAAATCCATCGTTTTTTTGCTCACCATGCCATTCAAGTTTGAACCCAGCCATATGCAAATCAGTCTTGACCCTGTGCCTCATGGGAACAGTCCAGCCCGAACTGCCAAGCCAGGTCCTCCCTGGACTGGAAACAAGCATCATAGGACCGGTTTCGGGGCTTCACCCCTCTTCAGCCAGGATAGCTTGATTCCAGAGGCATGGAGAGCACGGGACCCACGTCTGGGCATACCCGTCCCACTCGGGGTGACAAATGCAAAAACAACAGTTGATGGACAGAATGCAGAACAATGTCATACATTCACCACAGTACAGAGATCTGGGCCTAAATCCATCGTTTTTTTGCTCACCATGCCATTCCAGTTTGAACCCAGCCATATGCAAATCAGTCTTGACCCTGTGCCTCATGGGAACAGTCCAGCCCGAACTGCCAAGCCAGGTCCTCCCTGGACTGGAAACAAGCATCCTAGGACCGGTTTCTGGGTTTCACCCCTCTTCAGCCAGGATAGCTTGATTCCAGTGGCATGGAGAGCACTGGACCCACGTCTGGGCATACCCGTCCCACTCGGGGTGACAAATGCAAAAACAACAGTTGGACAGAATGCAGAACAATGTCATACATTCACCCCAGTACAGAGATCTGGGCCTAAATCCATCGTTTTTTTGCTCCCCATGCCATTCCAGTTTGAACCCAGCCATATGCAAATCAGTCTTGACCCTGTGGCTCATGGGAACAGTCCAGCCCGAACTGCCAAGCCAGGTCCTCCCTGGACTGGAAACAAGCATCCTAGGACCGGTTTCTGGGTTTCACCCTCTTCAGCCAGGATAGCTTGATTCCAGTGGCATGGAGAGCACGGGACCCACGTCTGGGCATACCCGTCCCACTCAGGGTGACAAATGCAAAAACAACAGTTGATGGACAGAATGCAGAACAATGTCATACATTCACCCCAGTACAGAGATCTGGGCCTAAATCCATCGTTTTTGCTCACCATGCCATTCCAGTTTGAACCCAGGCATATGCAAATCAGTCTTGACTCCTGTGCCTCATGGGAACAGTCCAGCCCGAACTGCCAAGCCAGGTCCTCCCTGGACTGGAAACAAGCATCCTAGAACCGGTCTCGGGGTTTCACCCCTCTTCAGCCAGGATAGCTTGATTCCAGTGGCATGGAGAGCACGGGACCCACGTCTGGGCATACCCGTCCCACTCGGGGTGACAAATGCAAAAACAACAGTTGATGGACAGAATGCAGAACAATGTCATACATTCACCCCAGTACAGAGATCTGGGCCTAAATCCATCGCTTTTTTGCTCCCCATGCCATTCCAGTTTGAACCCAGCCATATGCAAATCAGTCTTGACCCTGTGGCTCATGGGAACAGTCCAGCCCGAACTGCCAAGCCAGGTCCTCCCTGGACTGGAAACAAGCATCCTAGGACCGGTTTCGGGGTTTCACCCCTCTTCAGCCAGGATAGCTTGATTCCAGTGGCATGGAGAGCACGGGACCCACGTCTGGGCATACCCGTCCCACTCAGGGTGACAAATGCAAAAACAACAGTTGATGGACAGAATGCAGAACAATGTCATACATTCACCCCAGTACAGAGATCTGGGCCTAAATCCATCGTTTTTTGCTCACCATGCCATTCCAGTTTGAACCCAGGCATATGCAAATCAGTCTTGACCCTGTTCCTCATGGGAACAGTCCAGCCCGAACTGCCAAGCCAGGTCCTCCCTGGACTGGAAACAAGCATCCTAGAACCGGTTTCGGGGTTTCACCCTCTTCAGCCAGGATAGCTTGATTCCAGTGGCATGGAGAGCACGGGACCCACGTCTGGGCATACCCGTCCCACTCGGGGTGACAAATGCAAAAACAACAGTTGATGGACAGAATGCAGAACAATGTCATACATTCACCCCAGTACAGAGATCTGGGCCTAAATCCATCGTTTTTTTGCTCACCATGCCATTCCAGTTTGAACCCAGCCATATGCAAATCAGTCTTGACCCTGTGCCACATGGGACCTGGCTTGGCAGTTCGGGCTGGACTGTTCCCATGAGGCACGTGGGTCCCGTGCTCTCCATGCCACTGGAATCAAGCTATCCTGGCTGAAGAGGGGTGAAACCCCGAAACCGGTCCTAGGATGCTTGTTTCCAGTCCAGGGAGGACCTGGCTTGACAGTTCGGGCTGGACTGTTCCCATGAGGCACAGGGTCAAGACTGATTTGCATATGGCTGGGTTCAAACTGGAATGGCATGGTGAGCAAAATAACGATGGATTTAGGCCCAGATCTCTGTACTGGGGTGAATGTATGACATTGTTCTGCATTCTGTCCATCAACTGTTGTTTTTGCATTTGTCACCCCGAGTGGGACGGGTATGCCCAGACATGGGTCCCGTGCTCTCCATGCCACTGGAATCAAGCTATCCTGGCTGAAGAGGGTGAAACCCCGAAACCGGTCCTAGGATGCTTGTTTCCAGTCCAGGGAGGACCTGGCTTGGCAGTTTGGGCTGGACTGTTCCAATGAGGCACAGGGTCAAGACTGATTTGCATATGGCTGGGTTCAAACTGGAATGGCATGGTGAGCAAAATAACGATGGATTTAGGCCCAGATCTCTGTACTGGGGTGAATGTATGACATTGTTCTGCATTCTGTCCATCAACTGTTGTTTTTGCATTTGTCACCCCGAGTGGGACGGGTATACCCAGACGTGGGTCCCGTGCTCTCCATGCCACTGGAATCAAGCTATCCTGGCTGAAGAGGGTGAAACCCCGAAACCGGTCCTAGGATGCTTGTTTCCAGTCCAGGGAGGACCTGGCTTGGCAGTTCGGGCTGGACTGTTCCCATGAGGCACAGGGTCAAGACTGATTTGCATATGGCTGGGTTCAAACTGGAATGGCATGGTGAGCAAAATAACGATGGATTTAGGCCCAGATCTCTGTACTGGGGTGAATGTATGACATTGTTCTGCATTCTGTCCATCAACTGTTGTTTTTGCATTTGTCACCCCGAGTGGGACGGGTATGCCCAGACGTGGGTCCCGTGTTCTCCATGCCACTGGAATCAAGCTATCCTGGCTGAAGAGGGTGAAACCCCGAAACCGGTCCTAGGATGCTTGTTTCCAGTCCAGGGAGGACCTGGCTTGGCAGTTCGGGCTGGACTGTTCCCATGAGGCACAGGGTCAAGACTGATTTGCATATGGCTGGGTTCAAACTGGAATGGCATGGTGAGCAAAATAACGATGGATTTAGGCCCAGATCTCTGTACTGGGGTGAATGTATGACATTGTTCTGCATTCTGTCCATCAACTGTTGTTTTTGCATTTGTCACCCCGAGTGGGACGGGTATGCCCAGACGTGGGTCCTGTGCTCTCCATGCCACTGGAATCAAGCTATCCTGGCTGAAGAGGGTGAAACCCCGAAACCGGTCCTAGGATGCTTGTTTCCAGTCCAGGGAGGACCTGGCTTGGCAGTTCGGGCTGGACTGTTCCCATGAGGCACAGGGTCAAGACTGATTTGCATATGGCTGGGTTCAAACTGGAATGGCATGGTGAGCAAAATAACGATGGATTTAGGCCCAGATCTCTGTACTGGGGTGAATGTATGACATTGTTCTGCATTCTGTCCATCAACTGTTGTTTTTGCATTTGTCACCCCGAGTGGGACGGGTATGCCCAGACGTGGGTCCCGTGCTCACCATGCCACTGGAATCAAGCTATCCTGGCTGAAGAGGGTGAAACCCCGAAACCGGTCCTAGGATGCTTGTTTCCAGTCCAGGGAGGACCTGGCTTGGCAGTTCGGGCTGGACTGTTCCCATGAGGCACAGGGTCAAGACTGATTTGCATATGGCTGGGTTCAAACTGGAATGGCATGGTGAGCAAAATAACGATAGATTTAGGCCCAGATCTCTGTACTGGGGTGAATGTATGACATTGTTCTGCATTCTGTCCATCAACTGTTGTTTTTGCATTTGTCACCCCGAGTGGGACGGGTATGCCCAGACGTGGGTCCCGTGCTCTCCATGCCAGTGGAATCAAGCTATCTTGGCTGAAGAGGGGTGAAACCCCGAAACCGGTCCTAGGATGCTTGTTTCCAGTCCAGGGAGGACCTGGCTTGGCAGTTTGGGCTGGACTGTTCCCATGAGTCACAGGGTCAAGACTGATTTGCATATGGCTGGGTTCAAACTGGAATGGCATAGTGAGCAAAATAACGATGGATTTAGGCCCAGATTTCTGTACTGGGGTGAATGTATGACATTGTTCTGCATTCTGTCCATCAACTGTTGTTTTTGCATTTGTCACCCCTAGTGGGACGGGTATGCCCAGACGTGGGTCCCGTGCTCTCCATGCCACTGGAATCAAGCTATCCTGGCTGAAGAGGGGTGAAACCCCGAAACCGGTCCTAGGATGCTTGTTTCCAGTCCAGGGAGGACCTGGCTTGGCAGTTCGGGCTGGACTGTTCCCATGAGGCACAGGGTCAAGACTGATTTGCATATGGCTGGGTTCAAACTGGAATGGCATGGTGAGCAAAATAACGATGGATTTAGGCCCAGATCTCTGTACTGGGGTGAGTGTATGACATTGTTCTGCATTCTATCCATCAACTGTTGTTTTTGCACTTGTCACCCCAAGTGGGACGGGTATGCCCAGACGTGGGTCCCGTGCTCTCCATGCCACTGGAATCAAGCTATCCTGGCTGAAGAGGGGTGAAACCCCGAAACCGGTCCTAGGATGCTTGTTTCCAGTCCAGGGAGGACCTGGCTTGGCAGTTCGGGCTGGACTGTTCCCATGAGGCACAGGGTCAAGACTGATTTGCATATGGCTGGGTTCAAATTGGAATGGCATGGTGAGCAAAATAACGATGGATTTAGGCCCAGATCTCTGTACTGGGGTGAATGTATGACATTGTTCTGCATTCTGTCCATCAACTGTTGTTTTTGCATTTGTCACCCCGAGTGGGACGGGTATGCCCAGACGTGGGTCCCGTGCTCTCCATGCCACTGGAATCAAGCTATCCTGGCTGAAGAGGGGTGAAACCCCGAAACCGGTCCTAGGATGCTTGTTTCCAGTCCAGGGAGGAACTGGCTTGGCAGTTCGGGCTGGACTGTTCCCATGAGGCACAGGGTCAAGACTGATTTGCATATGGCTGGGTTCAAACTGAATGGCATGGTGAGCAAAATAACAATGGATTTAGGCCCATATCGCTGTACTGGGGTGAATGTATGACATTGTTCTGCATTCTGTCCATCAACTCTTGTTTTTGCATTTGTCACCCCGAGTGGGGCGGGTATGCCCAGACGTGGGTCCCGTGCTCACCATGCCACTGGAATCAAGCTATCCTGGCTGAAGAGGGGTGAAACCCCGAAACCGGTCCTAGGATGCTTGTTTCCAGTTCAGGGAGGACCTGGCTTGGCAGTTCGGGCTGGACTGTTCCCATGAGGCACAGGGTCAAGACTGATTTGCATATGGCTGGGTTCAAACTGGAATGGCATGGTGAGCAAAATAACGATGGATTTAGGCCCAGATCTCTGTACTGGGGTGAATGTATGACAGTGTTCTGCATTCTGTCCATCAACTGTTGTTTTTGCATTTGTCACCCCGAGTGGGACGGGTATGCCCAGACGTGGGTCCCGTGCTCTCCATGCCACTGGAATCAAGCTATCCTGGCTGAAGAGGGGTGAAACCCCGAAAATGGTCCTAGGATGCTTGTTTCCAGTCCAGGGAGGACCTGGCTTGGCAGTTTGGGCTGGACTGTTCCCATGAGGCACAGGGTCAAGACTGATTTGCATATGGCTGGGTTCAAACTGGAATGGCATGGTGAGCAAAATAACGATGGATTTAGGCCCAGATCTCTGTACTGGGGTGAATGTATGACAGTGTTCTGCATTCTGTCCATCAACTGTTGTTTTTGCATTTGTCACCCCGAGTGGGACGGGTATGCCCAGACGTGGGTCCCGTGCTCTCCATGCCACTGGAATCAAGCTATCCTGGCTGAAGAGGGGTGAAACCCCGAAACCGGTCCTAGGATGCTTGTTTCCAGTCCAGGGAGGACCTGGCTTGGCAGTTTGGGCTGGACTGTTCCCATGAGGCACAGAGTCAAGACTGATTTGCATATGGCTGGGTTCAAACTGGAATGGCATGGTGAGCAAAATAACGATGGATTTAGGCCCAGATCTCTGTACTGGGGTGAATGTATGACATTGTTCTGCCTTCTGTCCATCAACTGTTGTTTTTGCATTTGTCACCCCGAGTGGGACGGGTATGCCCAGACGTGGGTCCCGTGCTCTCCATGCCACTGGAATCAAGCTAGCCTGGCTGAAGAGGGGTGAAACCCCGAAACCGGTCCTAGGCTGCTTGTTTCCAGTCCAGGGAGGACCTGGCTTGGCAGTTCGGGCTGGACTGTTCCCATGAGGCACAAGGTCAAGACTGATTTGCATATGGCTGGGTTCAAACTGGAATGGCATAGTGAGCAAAATAACGATGGATTTAGGCCCAGATCTCTGTACTGGGGTGAATGTATGACATTGTTCTGCATTCTGTCCATCAACTGTTGTTTTTGCATTTGTCACCCCGAGTGGGACGGGTATGCCCAGATGTGGGTCCCGTGCTCTCCATGCCACTGGAATCAAGCTATCCTGGCTGAAGAGGGGTGAAACCCCGAAACCGGTCCTAGGATGCTTGTTTCCAATCCAGGGAGGACCTGGCTTGGCAGTTCGGGCTGGACTGTTCCCATGAGGCACAGGGTCAAGACTGATTTGCATATGGCTGGGTTCAAACTGGAATCGCATGGTGAGCAAAATAACGATGGATTTAGGCCCAGATCTCTGTACTGGGGTGAATGTATGACATTGTTCTGCATTCTGTCCATCAACTGTTGTTTTTGCATTTGTCACCCCGAGTGGGACGGGTATGCCCAGACGTGGGTCCAGTGCTCTCCATGCCACTGGAATCAAGCTATCCTGGCTGAAGAGGGGTGAAACCCCAAAACCGGTCCTAGGATGCTTGTTTCCAGTCCAGGGAGGACCTGGCTTGGCAGTTCGGCCTGGACTGTTCCCATGAGGCACAGGGTCAAGACTGATTTGCATATGGCTGGGTTCAAACTGGAATGGCATGGTGAGCAAAATAACGATGGATTTAGGCCCAGATCTCTGTACTGGGGTGAATGTATGACATTGTTCTGCATTCTGTCCATCAACTGTTGTTTTTGCATTTGTCACCCCGAGTGGGACGGGTATGCCCAGACGTGGGTCCCGTGCTCTCCATGCCACTGGAATCAAGCTATCCTGGCTGAAAAGGGGTGAAACCCCGAAACCGGTCCTAGGATGCTTGTTTCCAGTCCAAGGAGGACCTGGCTTGGCAGTTCGGGCTGGACTGTTCCCATGAGGCACAGGGTGAAGACTGATTTGCATATGGCTGGGTTCAAACTGGAATGGCATGGTGAGCAAAATAACGATGGATTTAGGCCCAGATCTCTGTACTGGGGTGAATGTATGACATTGTTCTGCATTCTGTCCATCAACTGTTGTTTTTGCATTTGTCACCCCGAGTGGGACGGGTATGCCCAGACGTGGGTCCCGTGCTCTCCATGCCACTGGAATCAAGCTATCCTGGCTGAAGAGGGGTGAAACCCCGAAACCGGTCCTAGGATGCTTGTTTCCAGTCCAGGGAAGACCTGGCTTGGCAGTTCGGGCTGGACTGTTCGCATGAGGCACAGGGTCAAGACTGATTTGCATATGGCTGGGTTCAAACTGGAATGGCATGGTGAGCAAAATAACGATGGATTTAGGTAAGCCTGGGCGTAGTTTGCATAGTAGCACTTCACGTAGCTACGTGAAGTACATTTTGAACTACACGTAGCTATGCAAATTGCGTAGTGCGTAGCTGTGTGCTTGACTGCACTGTACAATAATTGCCAAAGGCATCTTGCACAGTGCAAGTTAAGATAAAATAAATATCTCTGTCTTTATATACTAAAAATGCATATAGTCATTTCACAAAAGTGAAAACGATAAATTAACAAGCAGTGAGAGAGGTGATGATTTTGGGATCCTTCCTAACCTAAGGAGAGAACCAAGCAGATGCCTTGAAAACAAAAAGCACATCTTTTGAACGATTCAGTGGTGGTCCCATTCTCTTAGGACCACCCCAAGCACAGTTATTGGCAAAAATACAATCCCAACCAAAGGCCCTGCAAAGCATTATGGGACGAGATTAGCAGTGGGCAGTGAATATTATAGTATCCAATATCAAAATAATTCTACAAAGAGCTGCAGTTCCACTAGTCGTTACTAGATGTCCCTCACGAGTCAAATGCAAAAGCTTCATGAAAGGGTTTCAATGCTTTTGCATTTGACTCGTGAGGGACATCTAGTAACGACTAGTGGAACTGCAGCTTGATGTATTAATAATTTCAATGCTTTTGCATTTGACTCGTGAGGGACATCTAGTAACGACTAGTTGAACTGCAGCTCTTTGTAGAATTATTTTGATATTGGACACTATAATATTCACTGCCCACTGCTAATCTCGTCCCTTAATGCTTTGCAGGGCCTTTGGTTGGGATTGTATTTTTGCCCATAACTGTGCTTGGGGTGGTCCTAGGAGGAAGGGACCACCACTGAATCGTTCACATGATATGCTTTTTGTGTTCAAGGCATCTGCTTGTTCCTCCCCTAGGTTAGGGGGACCCCAAAATCCTCACCTCTCTCATTGCTTGATATTTTGTTGTCAAAGTTCACTTTTGTGAATTGGTTATATGATTTTTTAGCATAGAAAATTGCTTTATCAAAGCATTTGTAGGTGTTTATTATACTGCTGCTACGCTACGCAATTAGCACAGTTTTTCACTCTGCTATGTGCAATTTGCGTAGTGTGTAGTAGCACAAACTTTGCATGCTCCGTGAGCGTAGCCAAGTATTATGCCCAGGGTTAGATTTAGGCCCAGATCTCTGTACTGGAGTGAATGTATGACATTGTTCTGCATTCTGTCCATCAACTGTTGTTTTTGCATTTGTCACCCCGAGTGGGACGGGTATGCCCAGACGTGGGTCCCGTGCTCTCCATGCCACTGGAATCAAGCTATCCTGGCTGAAGAGGGGTGAAACCCCGAAACCGGTCCTAGGATGCGTGTTTCCAGTCCAGGGAGGACCTGGCTTGGCAGTTCGGGCTGGACTGTTCCCATGAGGCACAGGGTCAAGACTGATTTGCATATGGCTGGGTTCAAACTGGAATGGCATGGTGAGCAAAATAACGATGGATTTAGGCCCAGATCTCTGTACTGGGGTGAATGTATGACATTGTTCTGCATTCTGTCCATCAACTGTTGTTTTTGCATTTGTCACCCCGAGTGGGACGGGTATGCCCAGACGTGGGTCCCGTGCTCTCCATGCCACTGGAATCAAGCTATCCTGGCTGAAGAGGGGTGAAACCCCGAAACCGGTCCTAGGATGCTTGTTTCCAGTCCAGGGAGGACCTGGCTTGGCAGTTCGGGCTGGACTGTTCCCATGAGGCACAGGGTCAAGACTGATTTGCATATGGCTGGGTTCAAACTGGAATGGCATGGTGAGCAAAATAACGATGGACTTAGGCCCAGATCTCTGTACTGGGGTGAATGTATGATATTGTTCTGCATTCTGTCCATCAACTGTTGTTTTTGCATTTGTCACCCCGAGTGGGACGGGTATGCCCAGACGTGGGTCCCGTGCTCTCCATGCCACTGGAATCAAGCTATCCTGGCTGAAGAGGGGTGAAACCCCGAAACCGGTCCTAGGATGCTTGTTTCCAGTCCAGGGAGGACCTGGCTTGGCAGTTTGGGCTGGACTGTTCCCATGAGGCACAGGGTCAAGACTGATTTGCATATGGCTGGGTTCAAACTGGAATGGCATGGTGAGCAAAATAACGATGGATTTAGGCCCAGATCTCTGTACTGGGGTGAATGTATGACAGTGTTCTGCATTCTGTCCATCAACTGTTGTTTTTGCATTTGTCACCCCGAGTGGGACGGGTATGCCCAGACGTGGGTCCCGTGCTCTCCATGCCACTGGAATCAAGCTATCCTGGCTGAAGAGGGGTGAAACCCCGAAACCGGTCCTAGGATGCTTGTTTCCAGTCCAGGGAGGACCTGGCTTGGCAGTTTGGGCTGGACTGTTCCCATGAGGCACAGAGTCAAGACTGATTTGCATATGGCTGGGTTCAAACTGGAATGGCATGGTGAGCAAAATAACGATGGATTTAGGCCCAGATCTCTGTACTGGGGTGAATGTATGACATTGTTCTGCCTTCTGTCCATCAACTGTTGTTTTTGCATTTGTCACCCCGAGTGGGACGGGTATGCCCAGACGTGGGTCCCGTGCTCTCCATGCCACTGGAATCAAGCTAGCCTGGCTGAAGAGGGGTGAAACCCCGAAACCGGTCCTAGGCTGCTTGTTTCCAGTCCAGGGAGGACCTGGCTTGGCAGTTCGGGCTGGACTGTTCCCATGAGGCACAAGGTCAAGACTGATTTGCATATGGCTGGGTTCAAACTGGAATGGCATAGTGAGCAAAATAACGATGGATTTAGGCCCAGATCTCTGTACTGGGGTGAATGTATGACATTGTTCTGCATTCTGTCCATCAACTGTTGTTTTTGCATTTGTCACCCCGAGTGGGACGGGTATGCCCAGATGTGGGTCCCGTGCTCTCCATGCCACTGGAATCAAGCTATCCTGGCTGAAGAGGGGTGAAACCCCGAAACCGGTCCTAGGATGCTTGTTTCCAATCCAGGGAGGACCTGGCTTGGCAGTTCGGGCTGGACTGTTCCCATGAGGCACAGGGTCAAGACTGATTTGCATATGGCTGGGTTCAAACTGGAATCGCATGGTGAGCAAAATAACGATGGATTTAGGCCCAGATCTCTGTACTGGGGTGAATGTATGACATTGTTCTGCATTCTGTCCATCAACTGTTGTTTTTGCATTTGTCACCCCGAGTGGGACGGGTATGCCCAGACGTGGGTCCAGTGCTCTCCATGCCACTGGAATCAAGCTATCCTGGCTGAAGAGGGGTGAAACCCCAAAACCGGTCCTAGGATGCTTGTTTCCAGTCCAGGGAGGACCTGGCTTGGCAGTTCGGCCTGGACTGTTCCCATGAGGCACAGGGTCAAGACTGATTTGCATATGGCTGGGTTCAAACTGGAATGGCATGGTGAGCAAAATAACGATGGATTTAGGCCCAGATCTCTGTACTGGGGTGAATGTATGACATTGTTCTGCATTCTGTCCATCAACTGTTGTTTTTGCATTTGTCACCCCGAGTGGGACGGGTATGCCCAGACGTGGGTCCCGTGCTCTCCATGCCACTGGAATCAAGCTATCCTGGCTGAAAAGGGGTGAAACCCCGAAACCGGTCCTAGGATGCTTGTTTCCAGTCCAAGGAGGACCTGGCTTGGCAGTTCGGGCTGGACTGTTCCCATGAGGCACAGGGTGAAGACTGATTTGCATATGGCTGGGTTCAAACTGGAATGGCATGGTGAGCAAAATAACGATGGATTTAGGCCCAGATCTCTGTACTGGGGTGAATGTATGACATTGTTCTGCATTCTGTCCATCAACTGTTGTTTTTGCATTTGTCACCCCGAGTGGGACGGGTATGCCCAGACGTGGGTCCCGTGCTCTCCATGCCACTGGAATCAAGCTATCCTGGCTGAAGAGGGGTGAAACCCCGAAACCGGTCCTAGGATGCTTGTTTCCAGTCCAGGGAAGACCTGGCTTGGCAGTTCGGGCTGGACTGTTCGCATGAGGCACAGGGTCAAGACTGATTTGCATATGGCTGGGTTCAAACTGGAATGGCATGGTGAGCAAAATAACGATGGATTTAGGTAAGCCTGGGCGTAGTTTGCATAGTAGCACTTCACGTAGCTACGTGAAGTACATTTTGAACTACACGTAGCTATGCAAATTGCGTAGTGCGTAGCTGTGTGCTTGACTGCACTGTACAATAATTGCCAAAGGCATCTTGCACAGTGCAAGTTAAGATAAAATAAATATCTCTGTCTTTATATACTAAAAATGCATATAGTCATTTCACAAAAGTGAAAACGATAAATTAACAAGCAGTGAGAGAGGTGATGATTTTGGGATCCTTCCTAACCTAAGGAGAGAACCAAGCAGATGCCTTGAAAACAAAAAGCACATCTTTTGAACGATTCAGTGGTGGTCCCATTCTCTTAGGACCACCCCAAGCACAGTTATTGGCAAAAATACAATCCCAACCAAAGGCCCTGCAAAGCATTATGGGACGAGATTAGCAGTGGGCAGTGAATATTATAGTATCCAATATCAAAATAATTCTACAAAGAGCTGCAGTTCCACTAGTCGTTACTAGATGTCCCTCACGAGTCAAATGCAAAAGCTTCATGAAAGGGTTTCAATGCTTTTGCATTTGACTCGTGAGGACATCTAGTAACGACTAGTGGAACTGCAGCTTGATGTATTAATAATTTCAATGCTTTTGCATTTGACTCGTGAGGGACATCTAGTAACGACTAGTTGAACTGCAGCTCTTTGTAGAATTATTTTGATATTGGACACTATAATATTCACTGCCCACTGCTAATCTCGTCCCTTAATGCTTTGCAGGGCCTTTGGTTGGGATTGTATTTTTGCCCATAACTGTGCTTGGGGTGGTCCTAGGAGGAAGGGACCACCACTGAATCGTTCACATGATATGCTTTTTGTGTTCAAGGCATCTGCTTGTTCCTCCCCCTAGGTTAGGGGGGACCCCAAAATCCTCACCTCTCTCATTGCTTGATATTTTGTTGTCAAAGTTCACTTTTGTGAATTGGTTATATGATTTTTTAGCATAGAAAATTGCTTTATCAAAGCATTTGTAGGTGTTTATTATACTGCTGCTACGCTACGCAATTAGCACAGTTTTTCACTCTGCTATGTGCAATTTGCGTAGTGTGTAGTAGCACAAACTTTGCATGCTCCGTGAGCGTAGCCAAGTATTATGCCCAGGGTTAGATTTAGGCCCAGATCTCTGTACTGGAGTGAATGTATGACATTGTTCTGCATTCTGTCCATCAACTGTTGTTTTTGCATTTGTCACCCCGAGTGGGACGGGTATGCCCAGACGTGGGTCCCGTGCTCTCCATGCCACTGGAATCAAGCTATCCTGGCTGAAGAGGGGTGAAACCCCGAAACCGGTCCTAGGATGCGTGTTTCCAGTCCAGGGAGGACCTGGCTTGGCAGTTCGGGCTGGACTGTTCCCATGAGGCACAGGGTCAAGACTGATTTGCATATGGCTGGGTTCAAACTGGAATGGCATGGTGAGCAAAATAACGATGGATTTAGGCCCAGATCTCTGTACTGGGGTGAATGTATGACATTGTTCTGCATTCTGTCCATCAACTGTTGTTTTTGCATTTGTCACCCCGAGTGGGACGGGTATGCCCAGACGTGGGTCCCGTGCTCTCCATGCCACTGGAATCAAGCTATCCTGGCTGAAGAGGGGTGAAACCCCGAAACCGGTCCTAGGATGCTTGTTTCCAGTCCAGGGAGGACCTGGCTTGGCAGTTCGGGCTGGACTGTTCCCATGAGGCACAGGGTCAAGACTGATTTGCATATGGCTGGGTTCAAACTGGAATGGCATGGTGAGCAAAATAACGATGGACTTAGGCCCAGATCTCTGTACTGGGGTGAATGTATGATATTGTTCTGCATTCTGTCCATCAACTGTTGTTTTTGCATTTGTCACCCCGAGTGGGACGGGTATGCCCAGACGTGGGTCCCGTGCTCTCCATGCCACTGGAATCAAGCTATCCTGGCTGAAGAGGGGTGAAACCCCGAAACCGGTCCTAGGATGCTTGTTTCCAGTCCAGGGAGGACCTGGCTTGGCAGTTCGGGCTGGACTGTTCCCATGAGGCACAGGGTCAAGACTGATTTGCATATGGCTGGGTTCAAACTGGAATGGCATGGTGAGCAAAATAACGATGGATTTAGGCCCAGATCTCTGTACTGGGGTGAATGTATGACATTGTTCTGCATTCTGTCCATCAACTGTTGTTTTTGCATTTGTCACCCCGAGTGGGACGGGTATGCCCAGACGTGGGTCCCGTGCTCTCCATGCCCCTGGAATCAAGCTATCCTGGCTGAAGAGGGGTGAAACCCCGAAACCGGTCCTAGGATGCTTGTTTCCTGTCCAGGGAGGACCTGGCTTGGCAGTTCGGGCTGGACTGTTCCCATGAGGCACAGGGTCAAGACTGATTTGCATATGGCTGGGTTCAAACTGGAATGGCATGGTGAGCAAAATAACGATGGATTTAGGCCCAGATCTCTGTACTGGGGTGAATGTATGACATTGTTCTGCATTCTGTCCATCAACTGTTGTTTTTGTATTTTTCAAAGGCAGCCTTGCTTTGCAGACTTTCTTTGAAAGTAAATTGTATGCAAATTGTATTTGGTTGAATGGGCACTTTAAAAGTGATAATCTACCTTATATTAAGTTATAGAACTTTCTTTTCTGTAAGCCAAAATCCAGCCTTCAAGTGGTCTCTTCTGATTGGGCAGCCTTAACAGGCTTAGCCAGGCTGCTTTGATTAGGTGATATTTGGCCTGGCTGGAGTAGTGGTTACCTGATGGTGGGAGTTCTGCAGCTGCAAAGACCAGGCCAGGCAGTGGTAGTGGTAAATCAAACTGACCTCAAAGAGAGAGCAGATCAGTAAGGAATGCCAGGCCTACCTACCCCCACATCCTGTATTTCCCAGCCAGATGGCAGTCTTTGGACTGGAATTTGCAGATGTCAGGAGGAGGAGAGCTAATGGAAATGAGCCACACTGTGCGTTGGTTTAGCCAGCTCTTACTCCTCTGGAAAGAATTCATCCATGTTGGATTTTGGAAGTGCAGTGCTTTGTGGGACAAGAAGATGCCAAACTTTGGAGGAAGTTGTCATGCTTTTGGGTGGCACTCAGCATATCATTGTAAAGGGTTGCCCCCCCGCTTGTTGCCCCAGACCACTGAATAAGAATATGAGACTGCATAGCTTCCCAGATCTGCTGCCTGAAACTAAAAGGAGAAGAAGGGCTGCCCTGCTGGAATCTGGATTTGCACCCAAAGGCCTGCATTCTGACTGACTACACCTGCTGCTTGAAGTGGTACTACAACCCTGGGGACTGTGCCTTGCTTCAAGAAGGATTAAGGAGTGGACTCCCTGCAAGCTACGGGTTAACAGAGCCCACTTGCATCATCTCCACCGAGACTCCCTATAGGAAAGTAGGATCTGCTTTCAGCGTTACCCCTACTTTCTGCTGGTGTCATTATGTTTTTTTGACTAATCTGGCTGGGATCCTGCTAATCAGGATCCCACTCACTGTGCTTGCTCTGTAAATTGACTATTGTAAGTACTGTTGTACCTCCACAATTGGCTACTGGTGTACCCTTGTAAGTCCCAAATATATGGTACTAAGGTACCCAGGGCATAGGTACACCAGGGGTCTCCCATGGGCTGCAGCATGTATTGTGCCACCCATGAGAGACCTCTCAAACTGTGACTGCAGGCCCTGCCTTTGCAACCTGTGTGAGTTGGGGCTTACACCTCTCACGACAGATGTTTCCTTATCTCTAAGGTCACTACACTTAAAACCTATAAGTCAACCCTTTGGCAGGCATTTCAGTCCTGAAGGCAGGGTGCTTGGTTATAACTGTGAGTGTGCCCCTGCATGAGCAGGACACCCCCTACAAACTCAGAGATTCTCCAGGCTATGTAAGTGCGGTCAGCCATTTTGATACATATAGTGGCCATCCGTCATTATGCTATGACTAACTATATAGTGGCTATGCCGAACCTGGGCATGTTTGGTATCAAACATGTTGGAATCATACGACGTACAATGTCTTCACTGCTTCCTCTGCATTGTGGGCCTTCCTGCTTGGTGAGCTGCTCAAGGTCCTATTGCGACTCCTGTACCTTCAGCCTGTGGGTCCTCTTGAGGGTATCCTTCTGCTCCAGTGGGCTCCCCTGCTTGCTTGGGGCCTGCTCTGACTCTCCTGCTCTTGGTGACCTGACTGGACCCAACGCTGCTCCTTCTCTGCGCTCCATGCCTGTTGCAGCTGGCAAGGCTTGTTGGTGCTCCTGCTGGACACCGACCCCCTGGTTCTCGACCTCCGATGTGGTACAGCTCATGCACGGCTCCTGGTCTTCCCCTGTGTCACCTGGTCCTCACAGCTGCAGCGACAAGGTCACCGTCATCACTTTTGAACTGTCTGACATCGGTGGGCATTGCTCTACCGTGCTTCCTGATCAACTTTGAGTGGCATAGACTCTGACCCCTCTGCCTACAGGTTCTTTACTTCAAGAATCCACCCTTGTATTCCACCGGACTCCTGCACAGTCTTTTCCAGCTGCATGTTTCCTGAAGTCCTCCATTGTGGTTTACAACGGTTTCCGACGCCACTTCTCATCTATGCACCCGGCTTCCCTGGTGTAGGTATCCTGGATCCAGGGGTATCCACGGGTGGGGTGACTCTCCAACCTTCTGTATTTAAAGGGGTTTCTTCAGGGTCCACTGGGAAGGGTCTTTCTCCTCCAAAACTGCAACTTTCCCTTTGACTTCTATTGGACACACGGCTGTATTTCGACTCTGCATAAAAGACACAAGAGGGTCCCTGATAACGAAGATATTCAGGAGAAGAAAGCAGGGCAAACACAGTAAATCACAACAGGTACTTCTCCCAAGTAAATACTTTGAAGTCAGGTAAATATCCACCGATACATTTGTCCCATAGACCAATAATTTTCAAAATTTTATCCAAAAATATGAATCATTATTATAAATTAATTTATGATATCACATATACACATCTAAAAAAAAAAAAAATAATAATAAATCAATATTGTACATCAATTGTTAAGGAGCCCCTTTAACATGATGAGGAACTGTAAATGTAATGTACACATCAGAAAGCAACATAACAAAGGACAACAACAGTTACACATAAACAAAGATAACAAAAATTATAAAGACACAATTTTAACACAATTACATTAAATAGAATACAAAAACCACGAAAAAACACAAGAAATGCGCCAATAAAATGTACATAAAAAATCCTTCATCAGGGCGCTGAGAGAACAGATTATTCAGTGGCCACAAGCCATCTGTGTATCATGCACTGTAACTGGATATATAGTGCAGGGGGCTCTGTACAGTAAATGTTAGGCACAGGTTTTCTCAATAGAATGGGATACTGGCATCACGGTAAAGTAGAGGGTGCCTGTGTTCCAAAGTACGAGGCACAGTTTGACAGATTACGAATAGTCCAAGATTAAAGAAAGGGTTTCTCGGTCCCAAGCTACAGATAATTATGTATGTCCCAGCCGGGACTACAACTAGCATGAAAAACCCGCAGACGTTTAAGAATTAGCCACTAGGTTTGAAGACATCGATCCATTGAGGGGATATATAGTAAGTCTACAATTTTTCTTCGTATACACCCAAGAAACAGCCGGTCTGCGGGCTTCGTGAAGCCGATCAACAATATCCGTATCGACTCTGCACACAGCATCCGTAGGTTTCCTGAGTCCCTACCTTGGGTGGTTCTTTGTGTCCCCAGCTTCTCTGAGTCTACTGGTTCAAGTCCCGACTTCGGTCACAGTTCGCATTCCACTTTCTTAATATACGGTTTGGTCTCCCCTTGGAGACCACTGTATTTTGTGCTACTTACCTTATTGCAATTGAAGTATTATTGTGCATTTGTGTTTATATCTCCGGGTAGGAGATATACTAATGTGTTAGTGAGTGTTGTGTAGTAAACAGACATATTTTTACATATACACTGTGTGGTTCTTTTTTGTTTAACCTACACTAAATGATTACCCTGGTAAAACAAGCTGCTTAACACTCTTTCAAGACAAGCCTGAAGGCTAATCTCCCCAGCTACCACTTTGAGAGCTTTCAAAAGGTTATCAAAGACCACTAAAATCACCATAAGCGTTGCCTGTATTAGAGCAAGGTGCTTCACTTAAATAAGTGTGCACCATATGCTAAACCAGCCTCCTACACTCCCCATCCTAGAGTGCGTACAGTGAACTTTTAAGAATTTGGCCAGGTGCATTGTGGGAATTGTGGTCCAGCCATCCCGGAGACTATCTAGGAAATTTCAGACCTTTGGATTGGTGTTTTGGACACTTTAAACCTACAAGACCTACAAGGAGATCTTCAGGAAGCAGCTCCTGGAGTTTGGAGAACTTCTGTGAAAAAGCTCCATGAGGTGACCATTTTGGTGTCTATTTGCTAATAGAAATATATCCTATTTTTAGGTCGAGCCTAGAGTCAGCGTGCAAGCGCTGCTCTGGTGACGATCTGCTGTAGTTCAGTGCGTGAGGGAAGCCCAGCCCACTCCCCCGCTTATATTTTTCATTGGCTTGTGTCTTTGTCCTTCATAAATACTGCATTCGGATTCGTTTATAGGCTTGTTAGTCCAACCTTATTACGGCCATGTCGTCATTTGTGTCCTCCCATGGCTACTGGCCCCTTTACTTCGAGTGTTACACAGTACGTTTTATTTAGACTGTGTGCACTATGGGGCATATTATCAACAAATGGCGATATTTATCGCTAACCCCGCTTAGCGTGAGTTTCCTTATTGCCGCCGAACGCCGGAATCTATTGCCGCATTAGCGGCGTATTAGCAACACGCCGCTAACAGGCGATAGCTACCTTTTCCGGCGGAAATGGACGGCGATAGATTTAGTGTGACGGCGATAATAAAACGCACGCTAACGTGAAAAAAGTGGTGATGGGCCAATCAGCGACAGAATCCGATCGCTTATTGGCACCAGGCCTGCATTTTACGCGTTCAGCGGGAAAATGCACTATAAAAGGCCCGCCAAGCAGAAAAAAAATGGAAAATACCAGAGGAGCAATGGAAGAAGCTGGGACCAGTACAGAGGCCACAAACATGCCCACGAATACCCAGGAGGACCAGCCAGACACCCATGTGAAGGCCAAGAGGAAGAGGAATCCTATGTTCAGCCTGCAGGAAAACCAGGTCCTAATTGCGGGGGTGACTGAACACCAACAAAAACTGTTTGTCACCTCCACAGTGACATTGGCAAGAAAAAAAGAAATATGGGAGGACATTGTGTCCAAGGTGAATGCCGTTGGAGAGAGGAGGAGGACATTGGATGACTGCAAGAAGCGCTGGCATGATACCAAGCGCAAAACCAAGGAGAAACTAGCAGCCAACGTGAGAGCAGCGAGGCAGACTGGAGGTGGGAGTCCAGTGCCACAGGAGGAGCTGGATGAGTTGGAGGAGCAGGTGTCCCGAGTCTTCAGTGAGGAGACAGTGGTTGGAGTTGCGGGCCAGGATAGTGCTGAATGTGAACAGACACAACAACACCAGGGTGAGCATCAGCCAGGGACGGGGGAAGGGGGTGGATGGGCCCAGTGGCACTCATGTACAATTAAGTTAATTGAAGTGCATACCCACATGTACTGTGGATCATGTCCCGGATACTCCTGTCCATGGTGGCATAGGGACATATAACCCTTCTCAAACAACACATTGCACGACACACATTGGCCGGCATACAGACTTTTAAATGTGCACAGAAAAGGAAGCCCAAAATAGTCCTAGGTCAACGTCAGACCACTCCATAAGTGCCCCCTCAAATGACAAAGTGGCACAACAACTTGACATGCGGCAGGGTGGCAAAATGGCCCCCTTGCCACATCACCACTCACATACAAATTGCCTGCACAAGGACACATCTCACTCCAACGCCAAAATGCAGATGCACTGTGAATGTGACTGGTCATGTGCACGATAAGGCATGCCACCACCAACTGTTGTTTTTGCATTTGTCACCCCGAGTGGGACGGGTATGCCCAGACGTGGGCCCTGTGCTCTCCATGCCAATTGAATCAAGCTCTCCTGGCTGAAGAGGGGTGAAACCCCGAAACCGGTCCTAGGATGCTTGTTTCCAGTCCAGGGAGGACCTGGCTTGGCAGTTCGGGCTGGACTGTTCCCATGTGGCACAGGGACAAGACTGATTTGCATATGGCTGGGTTCAAACTGGAATGGCATGGTGAGCAACAAAACGATGGATTTAGGCCCAGATCTCTGTACTGGGGTGAATGTATGACATTGTTCTGCATTCTGTCCATCAACTGTTGTTTTTGCATTTGTCACCCCGAGTGGGACGGGTATGCCCAGACGTGGGTCCCGTGCTCTCCATGCCACTGGAATCAAGCTATCCTGGCTGAAGAGGGGTGAAACCCCGAAACCGGTCCTAGGATGCTTGTTTCCAGTCCAGGGAGGACCTGGCTTGGCAGTTCGGGCTGGACTGTTCCCATGTGGTACAGGGTCAAGACTGATTTGCATATGGCTGGGTTCAAACTGGAATGGCATGGTGAGCAAAAAAACGATGGATTTAGACCCAGATCTCTGTACTGGGGTGAATGTATGACATTGTTCTGCATTCTGTCCATCAACTGTTGTTTTTGCATTTGTCACCCCGAGTGGGACGGGTATGCCCAGACGTGGGTCCCGTGCTCTCCATGCCACTGGAATCAAGCTATCCTGGCTGAAGAGGGGTGAAACCCCGAAACCGGTCCTAGGATGCTTGTTTCCAGTCCAGGGAGGACCTGGCTTGGCAGTTCGGGCTGGACTGTTCCCATCTGGCACAGGGTCAAGACTGATTTGCATATGGCTGGGTTCAAACTGGAATGGCATGGTGAGCAAAAAAACGATGGATTTAGGCCCAGATCTCTGTACTGGGGTGAATGTATGACATTGTTCTGCATTCTGTCCATCAACTGTTGTTTTTGCATTTGTCACCCCGAGTGGGACGGGTATGCCCAGACGTGGGTCCCGTGCTCTCCATGCCACTGGAATCAAGCTATCCTGGCTGAAGAGGAGTGAAACCCCGAAACCGGTCCTAGGATGCTTGTTTCCAGTCCAGGGAGGACCTGGCTTGGCAGTTCGGGCTGGACTGTTCCCATGTGGCACAGGGTCAAGACTGATTTGCATATGGCTGGGTTCAAACTGCAATGGCATGGTGAGCAAAAAACGATGGATTTAGGCCCAGATCTCTGTACTGGGGTGAATGTATGACATTGTTCTGCATTCTGTCCATCAACTGTTGTTTTTGCATTTGTCACCCCGAGTGGGACGGGTATGCCCAGACGTGGGTCCCGTGCTCTCCATGCCACTGGAATCAAGCTATCCTGGCTGAAGAGGGGTGAAACGCCGAAACCGGTCCTAGGATGCTTGTTTCCAGTCCAGGGAGGACCTGGCTTGGCAGTTCGGGCTGGACTGTTCCCATGTCGTACAGGGTCAAGACTGATTTGCATATGGCTGGGTTCAAACTGGAATGGCATGGTGAGCAAAAAACGATGGATTTAGACCCAGATCTCTGCACTGGGGTGAATGTATGACATTGTTCTGCATTCTGTCCATCAACTGTTGTTTTTGCATTTGTCACCCCGAGTGGGACGGGTATGCCCAGACGTGGGTCCCGTGCTCTCCATGCCACTGGAATCAAGCTATCCTGGCTGAAGAGGGGTGAAACCCTGAAACCGGTCCTAGGATGCTTGTTTCCAGTCCAGGGAGGACCTGGCTTGGCAGTTCGGGCTGGACTGTTCCCATGTGGCACAGGGTCAAGACTGATTTGCATATGGCTGGGTTCAAACTGGAATGGCATGGTGAGCAAAAAAACGATGGATTTAGGCCCAGATCTCTGTACTGGGGTGAATGTATGACATTGTTCTGCATTCTGTCCATCAACTGTTGTTTTTGCATTTGTCACCCCGAGTGGGACGGGTATGCCCAGACGTGGGTCCCGTGCTTTCCATGCCACTGGAATCAAGATATCCTGGCTGAAGAGGGGTGAAATCCCGAAACCGGTCCTAGGATGCTTGTTTCCAGTCCAGGGAGGACCTGGCTTGGCAGTTCGGGCTGGACTGTTCCCATGTGGCACAGGGTCAAGACTGATTTGCATATGGCTGGGTTCAAACTGGAATGGCATGGTGAGCAAAAAACGATGGATTTAGGCCCAGATCTCTGTACTGGGGTGAATGTATGACATTGTTCTGCATTCTGTCCATCAACTGTTGTTTTTGCATTTGTCACCCCGAGTGGGACGGGTATGCCCAGACGTGGGTCCCGTGCTCTCCATGCGACTGGAATCAAGATATCCTGGCTGAAGAGGGGTGAAATCCCGAAACCGGTCCTAGGATGCTTGTTTCCAGTCCAGGGAGGACCTGGCTTGGCAGTTCGGGCTGGACTGTTCCCATGTGGCACAGGGTCAAGACTGATTTGCATATGGCTGGGTTCAAACTGGAATGGCATGGTGAGCAAAAAAACAATGGATTTAGGCCCAGATCTCTGTACTGGGGTGAATGTATGACATTGTTCTGCATTCTGTCCATCAACTGTTGTTTTTGCATTTGTTATCCTCAGTGGGACGGGTATGCCCAGACGTGGGTCCCGTGCTCTCCATGCCACTGGAATCAAGCTATCCTGGCTGAAGAGGGGTGAAACCCCGAAACCGGTCCTAGGATGCTTGTTTCCAGTCCAGGGAGGACCTGGCTTGGCAGTTCGGGCTGGACTGTTCCCATGTGGCACAGGGTCAAGACTGATTTGCATATGGCTGGGTTCAAACTGGAATGGCATGGTGAGGAAAAACGATGGATTTAGGCCCAGATCTCTGTACTGGGGTGAATGTATGACATTGTTCTGCATTCTGTCCATCGACTGTTGTTTTTGCATTTGTGACCCCGAGTGGGACGGGTATGCCCAGACGTGGGTCCCGTGCTCTCCATGCCACTGGAATCAAGCTATCCTGGCTGAAGAGGGGTGAAACCCCGAAACCGGTCCTAGGATGCTTGTTTCCAGTCCAGGGAGGACCTGGCTTGGCAGTTCGGGCTGGACTGTTCCCATGTGGCACAGGGTCAAGACTGATTTGCATATGGCTGGGTTCAAACTGGAATGGCATGGTGAGCAAAAAAACGATGGATTTAGGTCCAGATCTCTGTACTGGGGTGAATGTATGACATTGTTCTGCATTCTGTCCATCAACTGTTGTTTTTGCATTTGTCACCCTGAGTGGGACGGGTATGCCCAGACGTGGGTCCTGTGCTCTCCATGCAACTGTAATCAAGCTATCCTGGCTGAAGAGGGGCGAAACGCCGAAACCGGTCCTAGGATGCTTGTTTCCAGTCCAGGGAGGACCTGGCTTGGCAGTTCGGGCTGGACTGTTCCCATGTGGCACAGGGTCAAGACTGATTTGCATATGGCTGGGTTCAAACTGCAATGGCATGGTGAGCAAAAAACGATGGATTTAGGCCCAGATCTCTGTACTGGGGTGAATGTATGACATTGTTCTGCATTCTGTCCATTAACTGTTGTTTTTGCATTTGTCACCCCGAGTGGGACGGGTATGCCCAGACGTGGGTCCCGTGCTCTCCATGCCACTGGAATCAAGCTATCCTGGCTGAAGAGGGGTGAAACGCCGAAACCGGTCCTAGGATGCTTGTTTCCAGTCCAGGGAGGACCTGGCTTGGCAGTTCGGGCTGGACTGTTCCCATGTCGTACAGGGTCAAGACTGATTTGCATATGGCTGGGTTCAAACTGGAATGGCATGGTGAGCAAAAAAACGATGGATTTAGACCCAGATCTCTGCACTGGGGTGAATGTATGACATTGTTCTGCATTCTGTCCATCAACTGTTGTTTTTGCATTTGTCACCCCGAGTGGGACGGGTATGCCCAGACGTGGGTCCCGTGCTCTCCATGCCACTGGAATCAAGCTATCCTGGCTGAAGAGGGTGAAACCCTGAAACCGGTCCTAGGATGCTTGTTTCCAGTCCAGGGAGGACCTGGCTTGGCAGTTCGGGCTGGACTGTTCCCATGTGGCACAGGGTCAAGACTGATTTGCATATGGCTGGGTTCAAACTGGAATGGCATGGTGAGCAAAAAACGATGGATTTAGGCCCAGATCTCTGTACTGGGGTGAATGTATGACATTGTTCTGCATTCTGTCCATCAACTGTTGTTTTTGCATTTGTCACCCCGAGTGGGACGGGTATGCCCAGACGTGGGTCCCGTGCTCTCCATGCCACTGGAATCAAGATATCCTGGCTGAAGAGGGGTGAAATCCCGAAACCGGTCCTAGGATGCTTGTTTCCAGTCCAGGGAGGACCTGGCTTGGCAGTTCGGGCTGGACTGTTCCCATGTGGCACAGGGTCAAGACTGATTTGCATATGGCTGGGTTCAAACTGGAATGGCATGGTGAGCAAAAAACAATGGATTTAGGCCCAGATCTCTGTACTGGGGTGAATGTATGACATTGTTCTGCATTCTGTCCATCAACTGTTGTTTTTGCATTTGTCATCCCGAGTGGGACGGGTATGCCCAGACGTGGGTCCCGTGCTCTCCATGCCACTGGAATCAAGCTATCCTGGCTGAAGAGGGGTGAAACCCCGAAACCGGTCCTAGGATGCTTGTTTCCAGTCCAGGGAGGACCTGGCTTGGCAGTTCGGGCTGGACTGTTCCCATGTGGCACAGGGTCAAGACTGATTTGCATATGGCTGGGTTCAAACTGGAATGGCATGGTGAGGAAAAACGATGGATTTAGGCCCAGATCTCTGTACTGGGGTGAATGTATGACATTGTTCTGCATTCTGTCCATCGACTGTTGTTTTTGCATTTGTCACCCCGAGTGGGACGGGTATGCCCAGACGTGGGTCCCGTGCTCTCCATGCCACTGGAATCAAGCTATCCTGGCTGAAGAGGGGTGAAACCCCGAAACCGGTCCTAGGATGCTTGTTTCCAGTCCAGGGAGGACCTGGCTTGGCAGTTCGGGCTGGACTGTTCCCATGTGGCACAGGGTCAAGACTGATTTGCATATGGCTGGGTTCAAACTGGAATGGCATGGTGAGCAAAAAAACGATGGATTTAGGTCCAGATCTCTGTACTGGGGTGAATGTATGACATTGTTCTGCATTCTGTCCATCAACTGTTGTTTTTGCATTTGTCACCCTGAGTGGGACGGGTATGCCCAGACGTGGGTCCTGTGCTCTCCATGCCACTGTAATCAAGCTATCCTGGCTGAAGAGGGGCGAAACGCCGAAACCGGTCCTAGGATGCTTGTTTCCAGTCCAGGGAGGACCTGGCTTGGCAGTTCGGGCTGGACTATTCCCATGTGGTACAGGGTCAAGACTGATTTGCATATGACTGGGTTCAAACTGGAATGGCATGGTGAGCAAAAAAACAATGGATTTAGGCCCAGATCTCTGTACTGGGGTGAATGTATGACATTGTTCTGCATTCTGTCCATCAACTGTTGTTTTTGCATTTGTCACCCCGAGTGGGACGGGTATGCCCAGACGTGGGTCCCGTGCTCTCCATGCCACTGGAATCAAGCTATCCTGGCTGAAGAGGGGTGAAACCCCGAAACCGGTCCTAGGATGCTTGTTTCCAGTCCAGGGAGGACCTGGCTTGGCAGTTTGGGCTGGACTGTTCCAATGTGGCACAGGGTCAAGACTGATTTGCATATGGCTGGGTTCAAACTGGAATGGCATGGTGAGCAAAAAAACGATGGATTTAGGCCCAGATCTCTGTACTGGGGTGAATGTATGACATTGTTCTGCATTCTGTCCATCAACTGTTGTTTTTGCATTTGTCACCCCGAGTGTGACGGGTATGCCCAGACGGGGGTCCCATGCTCTCCATGCCACTGGAATCAAGCTATCCTGGCTGAAGAGGGGTGAAACCCCGAAACCGGTCCTAGGATGCTTGTTTCCAGTCCAGGGAGGACCTGGCTTGGCAGTTCGGGCTGGGCTGTTCCCATATGGCACAGGGTCAAGACTGATTTGCATATGGCTGGGTTCAAACTGGAATGGCATGGTGAGCAAAAAAACAATGGATTTAGGCCCAGATCTCTGTACTGGGCTGAATGTATGACATTGTTCTGCATTCTGTCCATCAACTGTATTTTTGCATTTGTTACCCCGAGTGGGACGGGTATGCCCAGACGTGGGTCCCGTGCTCTCCATGCCACTGGAATCAAGCTATCCTGGCTGAAGAGGGGTGAAACCCCGAAACCGGTCCTAGGATGCTTGTTTCCAGTCCAGGGAGGACCTGGCTTGGCAGTTCGGGCTGGACTGTTCCCATGTGGCACAGGGTCAAGACTGATTTGCATATGGCTGGGTTCCCACTGGAATGGCATGGTGAGGAAAAAAACAATGGATTTAGGCCCAGATCTCTGTACTGGGGTGAATGTATGACATTGTTCTGCATTCTGTCCATCAACTGTTGTTTTTGCATTTGTCTCCCCGAGTGGGATGGGTATGCCCAGACGTGGGTCCTGTGCTCTCCATGCCACTGGAATCAAGCTATCCTGGCTGAAGAGGGGTGAAACCCTGAAACCGTTCCTAGGATGCTTGTTTCCAGTCCAGGGAGGACCTGGCTTGGCAGTTCGGGCTGGACTGTTCCCATGTGGCGCAGGGTCAAGACTGATTTGCATAAGGCTGGGTTCAAACTGGAATGGCATGGTGAGCAAAAAATCGATGTATTTAGGCCCAGATCTCTGTACTGGGATGAATGTATGACATTGTTCTGCATTCTGTGCATCAACTGTTGTTTTTGCATTTGTCACCCCGAGTGGGACGGGTATGCCCAGACGTGGGTCCTGTGCTCTCCATGCCACTGGAATCAAGCTATCCTGGCTGAAGAGGGGTGAAACCCCGAAACCGGTCCTAGGATGCTTGTTTCCAGTCCAGGGAGGACCTGGCTTGGCAGTTTGGGCTGGACTGTTCCAATGTGGCACAGGGTCAAGACTGATTTGCATATGGCTGGGTTCAAACTGGAATGGCATGGTGAGCAAAAACGATGGATTTAGGCCCAGATCTCTGTACTGGGGTGAATGTATGACATTGTTCTGCATTCTGTCCATCAACTGTTGTTTTTGCATTTGTCACCCCGAGTGTGACGGGTATGCCCAGACGGGGGTCCCGTGCTCTCCATGCCACTGGAATCAAGCTATCCTGGCTGAAGAGGGGTGAAACCCCGAAACCGGTCCTAGGATGCTTGTTTCCAGTCCAGGGAGGACCTGGCTTGGCAGTTCGGGCTGGGCTGTTCCCATATGGCACAGGGTCAAGACTGATTTGCATATGGCTGGGTTCAAACTGGAATGGCGAGCAAAAAAACAATGGATTTAGGCCCAGATCTCTGTACTGGGGTGAATGTATGACATTGTTCTGCATTCTGTCCATCAACTGTATTTTTGCATTTGTTACCCCGAGTGGGACGGGTATGCCCAGACGTGGGTCCCGTGCTCTCCATGTCACTGGAATCAAGCTATCCTGGCTGAAGAGGGGTGAAACCCCGAAACCGGTCCTAGGATGCTTGTTTCCAGTCCAGGGAGGACCTGGCTTGGCAGTTCGGGCTGGACTGTTCCCATGTGGCACAGGGTCAACACTGATTTGCATATGGCTGGGTTCCCACTGGAATGGCATGGTGAGGAAAAAAACAATGGATTTAGGCCCAGACCTCTGTACTGGGGTGAATGTATGACATTGTTCTGCATTCTGTCCATCAACTGTTGTTTTTGCATTTGTCTCCCCGAGTGGGATGGGTATGCCCAGACGTGGGTCCCGTGCTCTCCATGCCACTGGAATCAAGCTATCCTGGCTGAAGAGGGGTGAAACCCTGAAACCGTTCCTAGGATGCTTGTTTCCAGTCCAGGGAGGACCTGGCTTGGCAGTTCGGGCTGGACTGTTCCCATGTGGCGCAGGGTCAAGACTGATTTGCATAAGGCTGGGTTCAAACTGGAATGGCATGGTGAGCAAAAAATCGATGGATTTAGGCCCAGATCTCTGTACTGGGATGAATGTATGACATTGTTCTGCATTCTGTCCATCAACTGTTGTTTTTGCATTTGTCACCCCGAGTGGGACGGGTATGCCCAGACGTGGGTCCCGTGCTCTCCATGCCACTGGCATCAAGCTATCCTGGCTGAAGAGGGGTGAAACCCCGATTCCGGTCCTAGGATGCTTGTTTCCAGTCCAGGAAGGACCTGGCTTGGCAGTTCGGGCTGGACTGTTCCCATGTGGCACAGGGTCAAGACTGATTTGCATATGGCTGGGTTCAAACTCGAATGGCATGATGAGCAAAAAACGATGGATTTAGGCCCAGATCTCTGTACTGGGGTGAATGTATGACATTGTTCTGCATTCTGTCCATCAACTGTTGTTTTTGCATTTGTCACCCCGAGTGGGACGGGTATGCCCAGACGTGGGTCCCGTGCTCTCCATGCCACTGGAATCAAGCTATCCTGGCTGAAGAGGGGTGAAACGCCGAAACCGGTCCTAGGATGCTTGTTTCCAGTCCAGGGAGGACCTGGCTTGGCAGTTCGGGCTGGACTGTTCCCATGTGGCACAGGGTCAAGACTGATTTGCATATGGCTGGCTTCAAACTGGAATGGCATGGTGAGCAAAAAAACAATGGATTTAGGCCCAGATCTCTGTACTGGGGTGAATGTATGACATTGTTCTGCATTCGGTCCATCAACTGTTGTTTTGACATTGGTGGTGGCATGCTTTATCGTGCACATGACCAGTCACATGCACAGTGCATCCGCATTTTGGCCTCAGAGTGAGACGTGTCCATGTGCAGGCAATTTGTATGTGCGTGGTGATGTGGCAAGGGGGAAAATCTGATATCACCTGCATCACCATGCAATGTGCCCCCTTGCCTGTTCATGAGATGCAGTCTGGTGTGCACCAAGTGGGGAAACATCTAGTGAGTCTGCATACCACACACACATGTAATGTCACAACGAATTGACCATGTAGGCTGCTGGATAAAGGTTGCACCTTCAAAAATGCACACAAACAGCACACTTCACTCAAATGGCGATGGAATACAATGAGCAGGGGGACGTGCCAACAACCACACAGTACGTGAACAATGCAGAACAGGAATGTATCACACCAATATGTACTTTATGCCTTGTCTGTGTGACATACTCGCTGAACCACAATGTGCCTGTAAAGCTGTCTCACTGCCAAAGTATGACAACAAGCAAGGATAGCTAATTTGAAACAAATCATGTCAACCGGCCAAATGCCACCCTCAACCCCTATGTAAAATTGCACTCCTACCCCCACAAGTGTACACATCTGCCACACAGAATACTGCATTCCACATCAGTCCTGATGTGAGTTGCACATCACACCATCATGTGCAATTCAAATCAACGGTTTTGTAAGTCAACTGTGTCAGTGAACAAATATGCAGTCAGGTAGTCATCACCCAAATGCAAAGCCAGGCATTGAATAACAGAACCAGGACAGCAGGTATCATCCATGGCAGCAGCTGCGTGGCACATACACAAACACACATCACCCGCATATTTGCATCTCTTGTGAGGGTGGCGTTGACCAGGCCTGAGCATCATAAATAGGCATCATGAAATGCACATACATCAGAAAAGTGACCACTTACACACCACACGTGGGGTCAACCTTGAGGGTAATGGGTGTTGACACTATGAGGCATATTACCAAAACCCTATCGCCACCACAACGTCACTCATTTTTGACGTTGGGTTGGCGATAGGGTCAGCGCACCATTATCAAGGCAGCGTCAAGTCACTCAATGTGGCTTAAAGCCAAGTTAAGTGGCTTAACGCTGCCTTGAGAATAGGGCCCCTTTCACGCTAAACTTTGTGTGAAAGGGGGCGTGCAGTGGGTGTTGTGGTGGGCGTCCCACTACAACACCCATTGAAATCGACGTTGCCATCCATTACCAAGTTAGGCGAGAATAGGTGGCAGTGCTGATCTGAACACCAGAGAAATCCTGGGCCTAAGGTTGCAAAACTAGGAGAAATGCATTAAATCTCCTTGTTTTTGCTTGTTTTATGTGTGCTGCCATGTGCAGCCCACATGTGAAAAGCCAAATTCCATGGTATGTTCATGTACAGGAAGGTGTCCCTTCCTGTACATGAGCAAACTGTACTTCTAAATGTCATTTCGTAACTACCATGTGTGCTGCACGAAGCAGCACACATGAAAGTTAGAAAATGCCGTCTTAGCTTTGTCCAGGTGCAGGAAGCAACTACTTCCTACACATGAACAAACCTCCCTGCTCGCAGACAGCCTTGCACTATGGTGCAAGGGAGCCTGCGCTGGCGCTAAGCAGTGTAATTTACTTCCATTGCAGGGGGAAACGCCAGGCTGCACCATATCCTTGATAACATGTTTGAGCCTGGCGTTACCAAAGAGGAGGTGAGAGCCGTGAAGACAAGATGGCTAACGCCTCTCCCTGACACTTCGTTGGTAACATGCCCCTGTCTGTTCAGACCGCAACAACAATCGAAACTCACGCCGAACCATACTCACAACGGGTCAGCCAAACGGAGGGCACTCAGCAATGCATGCAATAAAAAACATGAAGGACGACATGCACACCAGACAAATCACAATAGACAAAGCAAAATGGATGTCCATGTGTACTACATAGTGCAGCACATGTTGAAACAGCAAGTAAGCTCACATTGCTAATGTGCCTAAAGGGTGCCCTACTCACACATAACCATACTTGCACAAAACACATGCACATGTGCAGTACCCTGCAATGCTGTGTGTCCGTGAGCCACATTGACAAGGCAAGTGACAGTGCATGATGAATAGCATGCCTGCAGGCCCAACCAATTAACATCGTTCAGGCCACCTCACTGAGGTGGCTGAGTGTGGACAACATCCTTAAACAAGCAAGTCACACTCTGACACATCCTCGTGTACATACAACCCCTGACGTAACAAGACATTTGAAGTCAAACAATGTACAACTCTCACAACTCGACCAAGACCCATATTCCACCCAGTTTGCCTCAGCACAGCATTGTAAATGCACAGAACTCAAAGGCTCACTGCCTGAAAGGTATAATGGGCAGCTAAACCAAAGCTGCAGGTGCCACCAGCACACACTGCAGTGCACACACAGACAAATCTGAGCCCATCAACATTGACTACTATGTGGGCCAAATTGCATTACTCACACAAATGAACAGAGGACACAACTTGTGACGCTTGTGTGTAGATATTGTACAATAACATTTGTCATAGCTGGAAACTGTGAGATGACAATGTACAAGTACAACATCACATCCGCAATTACCTCAAAATCATCACTATCCTGCAACAAATAGGCATCTCCTCAAAAACTGTATGAATGGACACTGTCCTGCTGTCTGCTTGTAAACACATCCAATGCATGATTGTACATGACAAACACTGTTAAACTGTATCTCCCCTATCACATTGCAGAGGGAGAGACAGCACCTCCTGGACAGCTGACTGGCCCAACCTTCACTGATGACGAGGAGGAATACCCCACTATCGATCATGAAGCACTGCAACATCTGCTAGACTCCTTCAGCACCCCACCTCCAGGAGCAGGGCAACCCAGCAGCATAGCGGCAACCCCACCCCCTGCACAAACCAACCAGCAGCAAGCACCTCCCACCACAGCTGCCTCCCCGGACCTCGAGGACCCACACCTGGCCTTCCAACGCCGTGTGCTAGAGGTGCAGCGGGAGATGGCGGAACAGGTGCGGGTGAGGTTCGAGCGCCTGGCGGACACACTTGAGGCCATACGTGGGTGTCTGAGTCCCATCCGGGACCACATGCAGAAGATCACGGATACCCACAGCCCGCTCGATGCCCTCCAACGGTCCATGGCTGACATTGCTGGAGTCATGATTCTGAGACAACAACAACTGTCTGCTCAGAGTGGCTCCAGCAATGTCAGGCAGGATTTGGCCAACATCTGTCGGACAATGGAGAGCATGGAGCGGATGCAGGCACAAGATATGGCTGCCAGGGCCGCACACCAGCGCGAGGTTGCTGGGATCTATCATGCCCTCCACCTGCTCATCACTTCATTGCTGCCACAAGGTCTGGCACAGATGAATGCTGCTGCTGCCTCCACATCCTCAGCTCCGCCACCTGATGTGTCAGTGCCTCACAGTGCTGCACCCACCATACCACCACCCACATGTGAGGCACATGACACATCAGAGGACGAAGAGGAGGATGAAAGTGCATTTTTGCAAAGGAGGAAGCGGTAGCATCCATCTGCACCAAAAGGCCAGTTTCCTCCTTGGTGCCGGGCTTACTATCATGCCACGGAAAAACTTCTTGCACTGTCTTCCACTGTCCCCCGACAATCACCTTGGACCTCCACATGGACTGCCATATCACTTCTTTCTTGCCAATGCCACTGCAATCAGCCTGCAGACTGAACTATGCCTCTTCCCTTGGACCTGTTACCACCAAATGACTGTCTGGCCCTCCAACGGGCATCCATGCAATGTGGGCATGTATGGCCAAGCACTGGTCCAGTCTTCATCCTCTGAATGTCAATAAAATTATTTAACTCACACAGATGTGTGTGGTTCTTGACCAATCAAGTATAGGAGTATGTAAAAAGTGTTAGGACACTGATTCACCCAGAAGGTACACCAAGGGAAATACGAGCAATGTACCTGTTTTACCTGATACAGATAGGCAGTGAGATGGCGGTGTATGTGTGAACTAGCGGTGCCCCTATTGCTCCAAAACAACCATCTAGCAATATACCAACCTAGCCACACGTCCTTTCATGAAAAGGCATGTGTGCTAAAATGTCCTAGTCTGTTGCAGGCCACGAGTTGTGTCCCCCTTAACACTTGTAAACAAATATATCTTGGCATATCTACTGACACACTACGTGGTGGACAAAGCCTGTTGTGATGGTGCACATTGCATGTCACATCCCAAAAAACTGGACAGCATATTCACATTGATGAAGACACTGAAGGGCACATGTCCACCATACACATACGGAACCACAATGTCTGCCTCAGTGAAGTAGATTGGCAAATAGGGGCTCACCCCAAAGTGCAAGCCGTCAGTCAGCCCCTCCCTGTCGACAAACGATGTAACCTAAAATATGCCCCCTCTCATGCTGGGACCACTGCGAGGGTATCAGGCAATGTGTGTAGGGATGTGTGTGGCACTGCACTCAGCATATAGTCAGATGCACGGACAACATTTCAAGGGCGTCATCAACATGAGCCAATGGCAGAAGTAACAGCTGGGACAAGTCTCCATGACACTGTCATTACAGGGAGCAATGCAACATTTCCCCCTTGTGTGCAGCAGAACAGTGTGCCACCCCCCAAACGTTAGCTGTGACAAAATCAAAACTTGACTAGTCCAGGGAGTCACGAAAGGCATTTAGGAGATGTCAACTCTGTAAAGCAAAATGCACTACTCCCAAAATACATTTGTGAGTAACGTAAAATGTGAAGTCATCACTTACTCTCAGATTACTTTTGTAAATCAGGAACACTGCTGTTCCATGTCCTGTACACAATGCACACAGATTTCTAACAAATCATGCATGGTCTGGATAGTGAGCGTACATGAACCGGAACATATCTTGCAAAGGAAGCGGACACACTGGCACTACGCAGCAAGTGTGGCTAGGTCTGTGCAATGTAGATGGACTCTGCGGCAGGAGCATCTGACATGCAGGTGTGTGACGGAATCTGTGGAACATGGCGCATACATCCATCTCCATTATGGATAACAGTAGCTAACTTCATTCACTTGCCATGCCATCTTACTCGGTTATGTGCAAAATGGGCAACAATGTGCTGTCCAAATCCGTGAGTCACACAGAAGATGTAGAACGTCACAGACGACTGTCCCTAGACTAGGACGTCAATCCAAATTGACACCCTGTCATCAATGCAAGTTCAGTGTGCTCACATCTAAGGTATCCGGACACAATACATCCTGCAAACTTACATGTCATGAGCAGACTTAGCGATTCCAATGGATAGTCCAGTGATGGCAAAAGTTGCATACAATGGAATGAGTCACACTCCACAACCTCATCCCTGACATAAGTGCAAGCAGAAATCCAAAGTATCATATTTTTATAACAGTATAAATATTCAAGTGACCTAAACTAACACTTATCACTATAACTACTACTAAAATCTAAACTAACTATAAAACAATCTTACTTACCCAAACTATCTACCCTAACTAATCCTAAATACGCAACAATACATCATAGACATCAACCCCCTCCCACCCTTAAGGCACACCACGCGACAGGACAAAGACATCTAAGCTATACATAAACTAACTAAACATGTAACCTACACAAAGATATATTTTTTGTACATTTTTTTTAAAAATGTTATGGAGAAAAAACACATCAACCCCCCACCCAAAGGAAAAGGAAACTTATCCCCAAATACGGATGACTAATTAAAATCTTATATCTACCTAACAAGCTAACACTAACTAAAATCCATTAAAACTACATTACCTAACAAATAAATAACTTACCTAACACTACATAATAAGAGATTTCAAACATTGGGGGGAGGGAGAAGAGGGGGATGGTGTCCAACAGGTCCACCCATCATGGCAGTCCCAAGTGTTGGTGTATGTCCGTCACTCGTCTGTTGACATCAGACAATTCGTGCCTGAGCTCTGCCAGCGATACCAAAATGTTCTGAAGGAGCCTCCTGTCCCGCAATGTGAAATTGACCACTTGATCCCCAGTTGCAGGTGGGACAGTGCCTTGGGGTGGGGGGGTGCCGTAGGGGGATGTGCCACCTGTACCGGCTGGACTGTTCCCATTGGGCACAGGGTCAAGACTTATTTGCATATGGCTGGGTTCAAACTGGAATAGCATGGTGAGCAAAAAAACGATGGATTTAGGCCCCGATCTCTGTACTGGGGTGAATGTATGACATTGTTCTGCATTCTGTCCATCAATTGTTGTTTTTGCATTTGTCACCCCGAGTGGGACGGGTATGCCTAGACGTGGGTCCCGTGCTCTCCATGCCACTGGAGTCAAGCTATCCTGGCTGATGAGGGGTGAAACCTCGAAACCGGTCCTAGGATGCTTGTTTCCAGTCCAGGGAGGACCTGGCCTGGCAGTTCGGGATGGACTGTTCCCATTGGGCACAGGGTCAAGACTGATTTGCATATGGCTGGGTTCAAACTGGAATGGCATGGTGAGCAAAAAAACGATGGATTTAGGCCCAGATCTCTGTACTGGGGTGAATGTATGACATTGTTCTGCATTCTGTCCATCAATTGTTGTTTTTGCACCTGTACAGGCTGGGACACAACACTGATGCCCGAGGGGCCAGGGAGGGGCTGTGTGACATCCTGGGCATGCTCAGGCACCGTCTTCCATGTGCCCTTCCTACGTTCCTCATGGTACCTCTTGGACATGTTGCGGTACCCTTTCGCAACCTTCTTCACATGGCAGTAACGGTCCTTCCACACCTGGAAGGCATGTATTTGGCCAGGCGTCATGTTGTCTGTAAAACATGCACAAAGGCAAATTAGAGCCCCCTAGCCAATTTCAATTTCCTCCATACACATCTGTAATACAAGTTCACTTCAACATGGGAGCATCCACCACAGCGTAACTATGTGAAGTCAGCAAGTGACCTGGACAACGACATGTTGAAGCATGGTTCAGTGACTACATGCTGGGGAGACTGACATGACAGTGCATGGCATGGTACATGCACTGTCACTAACAAATTAGGCTGACAGTGCCAAACGATTGTGCCATTACATACACGGGCAGAGGGTGACATGTACAAGCAATCAGAGGAGGGAAGCATTATCCCCTGTGTGTAGCACCACCCTCATCCTCTCCAGTGACACAGGGCTGCATGATAGGTACAATGCCCATGTGCAGGCATGTGTGTCCCCCAGCACATGTGTGCGGTTCATCAGGACTGCGCCAACACAGGCAATCTACCACCAGAGTGCAAGGGTGTCTGCGAGCAGGGATGTTTGTTCATGTGTAGGGGAGGACTTACTCCCGGCACATGAACAATCCTAAAATGCCATTTCGTAACTTTCATGTGTGCAGCGTCGTGCAGCACACATGGAAGTTACAAAATTGCTTGTTGATCTACAGTTTGTCCATGTACAGGTATGGACACCTTCCTGTACATGATCAAAACATGGCATTTTGCTTTTCCATGTGTGCAGCACAAGGCAGCACACATGGAAAAAGCAAAATCGAGGAGAAAGGAAGCATTTCCCCTTGCATCGCCACCTTGAGACCAAGATTTTTCTGGGTGTAAGTTTTGCGCTGCCACCTAGTATCCCCAGACTTGATAATAGGTGGCAGCGTCAACTTCAATGGGTGTTGCGGTGGAACGCACACAGCAACACCCACTGCATGCCCCCTGTCACGCTAAGTTTAGCACCAAAGGTGACCTATTATGAAGGCAACGTTAAGACACTTGACATGGCTATCAGCCACGTTGAGTAGCTTTACGCTGCCTTGATGATAGGGCGCTGAGCCTATCGCCACCACAACGTCACAAAAAGTGACATTGTGGTGGAGATAGTGGCTTGATAATATGCCACAACATGTGAAGTCTTCCCACAGAGAGGGTGAAACATCCATTCCTCGTAATTCATACTCAATCATGCATTGCTGGTCTCCGCTAGGATCACTCCGTAGTGTATCAAGATACGCTGGCTGTAACTACACAGACAGTCACTATGCATTTCCCTTTGTGACGTCACCCTGGAGTCATCATGCTCATAGTGTCGTTTGTGGTAATGCTTCTTCACAGATAGCGTTGGCAAACCCTGCATTGTAAAATAAATGCCAAAGCACTCAAGGCAGAGCTAAAGCATGCGTGGTATATGCGTGCACAGAAATGACACCAATTGTGACTGAGGAGTTCCCACACCTAATCCAGAGTCAATCAGGGAATGGACGCAAGGAGACAGCTCGTCAACACCATTGCAGTGGCCATACATGCCAATGAGAATGATTTGGGCAAATTTGCTGTGTGTTTGGGGAACGTGCCATTGATATGCTTGGCTCACAGTTACACACTGCCACAACTCTGAATCCGGCATGCAGCATACCTACAATATCATAATTGTAAACTGTGTCTGCGCACTTACTTGCAGAAATGCACTGCCTCCTTGTGCATCATCATGCACTCTTGCACAGTCATCTCACGCAAGGATGTACATGCATTCAATGTCATTGGATAGTCATCAGCAAACCCACTTACATGTCTCCTGTCCCATCAGTGTTTGCTGCAATACACAGGCATGTGCTGTGGTGACCGAACCCATGGACCTAGGGGCATATTGACAAGGGAGTAGGGGAGACAGGCGTTCGGCTCCTCTGATTTACGGCTACCTCCGCAACTTCGCTAATGCAAGTCTGAACCCTATTTCCAAGGATGTTGTGCAGACTTGCGTTTCCTCCGGCAATGGCGTTATGTCTCACAACTTAGCGCGTACGCAGGCACCCTTGCACCAGAGTGCAAGGTTGTGTGTGTGCAGGTGAGTTTGGTGTCTGTACATGAAGGTGCCCCTTCATGCATAGATTCCATCCTAGAAGAACATGTTGTGACTATCATGTGTGTCGCTTAGTGCAGCACACAGGAAAGATACATTGGGGAAAATGAGGCATGTTAATGTATGTACTGGAAGGGCCACCTTGCTGTACTTATACACACCATGTCAATTCTCTATTCCCATGTGTGCTGCATAAAGCAGCTCACATGTACAAAGCAAACATGATGATCAAAAAGCATTCCTGCTCATATGGCCAGAATACAACCGGGATGTAACTGTTGGTAAGTTGTGCCCTGCCAACTATGAATGCCGCACTTGGACATCAGGGGCAGCCTCTGATACAATGGGTGTTGCCGTGGAATGCCGAACACAACCCCCAATGCACGCCCCGTTCACACTCAACACAGCGTGACAGTGTACCTCATTGACAAGTAAGCGTTAATACACGTGGAATGTATTAACGCTGCTCAGATTATGATGCTAGGCCCCTATTGACAACACAACTTTGTTGACAGTTACGTTGACTTTGCGATATGGGCTTGATGATATGCACCTCACTTTCAATGTGTGTCACTGACTGGGGATGGGCCAAGTCACAACTGTGAGACCAATGCATTTGTCCAGAGTCACTTACCGATTAGTGCACACTGCTGACTTCCACAATACATCATCACACTGTAGGCAAGGTAGACGTGATTCGCACCCATACTTCATACTGCAACGGTGATCATGTGACCCAGACATCCATGCCAACGCAACATGCTAGTCAATTACGTTCCAACTCACCAGTGGCGTGTGGGTCCTCGAAGCTGTCAATGTCCCCCTGTGTGATTGGCGGTCGTCCATCTGTGAGACAAGGAAAGAAATATGTGTTGGTATTAGACTTCAAATCATATGTGTCGTATTCCTCATACCAATCATCACCATGACAGCAAATGCTACGTAACTGTAGTGTGGCGTTTCATGTTGACTACATGATTGGGTCAACTTTGCCTGCCATTCACACCAGACCTGTGACAGCTGATTTTGGACAGACAAGACTGTAATGCTAGCTGACATGCCCATAATCGTAGTGTGAGTCATCCACAAGGCATCATTACTCCATGCATCCTGATGTTCTACATGCACTTTGTACAATTGAGTAGCTGCAGATTGCACAAAGCAGTTACACAGAGGTTGTTGGTGTATGACAATCTGGAGATGTCCACTTTCCTTAGACCATTTGTCCCTAAACAGAACTTTTTCACACAGCAACTATGTTCACAGGGCAGCGTAGCTAACTTAACACAAATCATGAGGACAGCATTTTGTCACTACCTTTTGGCCAGCACACAGCTCACATGGTCAATTCCATGGATAGTTAATGTACAGTCACCCATGCCGTACACAAACAATCGTCTGCCTGCAAGCACATTTTGCGCAGGTGTGCCAGCTATGGCAGTACAGTGCTAAGTGTTGGTCCAGCGCAGTGGGTGACACAGACTTGCAACATATGCTTGTCAATGTGATGCTGCCTTGTGTCTCGGATGTGCCAACAATATGCGCAAACGCTTTGCGTCTCCCACCTCAATCAGCAACCATTTCTCACTTTGACAGCAGTGTCAAACACGTCGTAATTTTCATTCCTTACAGTCCACACGAATAAATGTGGAGTTTGTATTTACCATCCTGTAGTCCTGTCATGGCTCCCACGTAGTCCAAGAGGTCTGCCTCACGTGCAAGCATGTCCTGCCATCGGTGCTTCCACTGGCGCATGTTGCGGTCCACTCCAAAGAACCGTAGCATATGCACCCGCACACGCTCCCATCTGATCTTCCGCACAGACACATTGTACCCTTGCAGGATACGGCCTCCCCTCTCCAACATCAGTGGCAGGTGGAATTTAATGAGCCACAGGAATCCCCCCAATGTCCCCTCGGACATCCTGCCCTCCCTGCCCACACCTGGCATCTCCATACACACCTGTGAGCCCACAGCCAGAAAAAAAAGCCTCTAAAATATCCCCAACAACAATTTAACTGCACTACCCCAAGACAGACACCCAACAAAATTGAGGACAGGAGACAGTAAAACACAATTAATGAGTACACAACACTTCACAGACACTATACACAGGACACAGGACACAGCAACACTCTCAAAATCACAAAACTGCAGCACACACCACCAAGAAACTCCAGCACTCTCCACAATAACCAGCAATGTGCTCAAAAGAGAAACTGAAAGTGCAGAACACTACTCCAGTAGACAGGAAGCATGCAGACATCCCTTCCTGTCTCTTTGCGGCCCGTTTTTGAGTATGCGGCGAAAATCTGCACTCAAATAGTCACATGAGTAAACTTTATAATGGCAAAAAGTGTCGCGCAATGTATTTTAACATTGGGCGGATGGAAAAAGAAAATATCGCTTTTTCGTGTTAGCGGCCAGATCTGCACGCTAAGAGCAAATCAATGCACTGATGTACAGTCTTAGTGCAAATTTCATGTCAGAGCCCTGTAACAACATGTTGCGGTCGGTTGGCACTGAAATGACACCATGAAAATGATGTTTCACAACACATGACACCCTAACTTGCAACATTCAACACAGGTCACACCATAATTGCATATCTAACAAGAGAACCATTAATAAATCATGGATTTTTTAAGTGTGCTACTTACCCGTGGGGGTCACAAGGTGTAGGGGCATGACTTTCGGCACGCTTCAAGTTGTCTGTGTACGTGCATGTGTTGAAGGTGATGTTGATGTTGCGTAGTGGTTCGTGTGCGATGGCAGATGTGGCTCAGTGGTAGATGTGAGGGGGCCAGGGGTCTGTGTGGGCCCCCGAGTGGATGCCTTTCCTAGCGAAGGAGGTGTCTTCATCCGTGCCTGATGTCCATTTGGAGATGGGGGTCTGGTTGTTGTCTCAGGGGTGCTGGTGGTCCGTCTGCTGCGTCAAGTTAGTGGTCCACATACTTGTTGTAGGGCTTGTTGATCTGGAGGTGGTGGTGGCTTCAAGGCTAATTGCTTCTGACACACAGAAAAGCAGGTTTTACCCCATTGCACGTCCTATTTTCATATTTTACACCATTGCACGCCCTATTTTCATATTTTACCCCAGTGCACGCCCATTTTTCATAATTTACCCCATTGCACGCCACTTTTTCATATTTTAACCCATTGCACGCCCATTTTACATATTTTACCCCATTTTTTCATATTTTACCCCATTGCACGCCCATTTTTCATATTTTACCCCATTGCACGCCCATTTTTCATGATTTACCCCATTGCACGCCCTATTTTCATATTTTACCCCATTGCACGCCCATTTTTCATGATTTACCCCATTGCACGCCCTATTTTCATATTTTACACCATTGCACGCCCATTTTTCATATTTTATCCCATTGCATGCCCATTTTTCATGATTTACCCCATTGCACGCCCTATTTTCATATTTTGTCCCATTGCACGCCCTATTTTCAGATTTTACCCCATTGCACGCACGATTTTCAGATTTTACCCCATTGCACGCCCGAATTTGCATCTTTTACCCCATTGCACGCCCAAAGTTTAATCTCTTACCCCATTGCACGCCCACAGTTTCATTGTTTTACACAACGTACACACTCGAATAAATTATTGACCACTGACAACAGACTACAATTGTGCATTTATTCACAGACGACAACCTATATTGACTGATTTACACAAAGGACACGCAACAATTTTGGATTGTGTAGCCCAATTTGCACCATGAAGACTCTAGTCTTACACATTTGACACACTGAAAAGCATCTCTGTACTGAGGAGACATTCCCAGCATGGATGAAGTTTTGTTATTTCCTTTGCCCATATTGTGCAACGTACCCTTTTCAGAGTGATGTACCCATGCTGGACAGTAACATGCAGACAGGGTATGTGTGTATGTTTTTTTATTGGCACACACCGTGATTGCGGTCATTTTGCTATGAGATACATTGGAGGGGGACTGTCATAATGTGACGTGCTCAGTTCAAGAAATTGTTTATTATTCGGTCCCTTCGGGCAGATCCTGCTGCATTTACTGTGGGGTGTGCGCCACCTGCCTCATCTTCATCATCATCCTGGTCATCGTCCGGTGCAGCAGGCACTTGAATCCATGGAGCATTGGTGCGCACACATATATTGTGCAATACACAACATGCAAGGTTGATTTTGTTGACCATTTCAGGGCTGTACAGCAGTCTGCCACCTGTGATGTCCAGGCAACGGAAACGTGACTTTAGCACGCCAAATGTGCACTCCACAATGGACCGGGTGCGTATGTGGGCCGTATTATACTGCCTCTGGGCCTGGGTGGTGGGGTTTCGGAGGGGTGTCATCATCCATGGGCATAGTGCATATCCTTGGTCACCTGTAACATGTGATAGCGAGATGTTTACATTATTGGTTGTGCCGGCTGTGTTGTTGGTGTAGATGGTTTTGTGGTGTGACATTTGTGTTATGTTGGATTTCATGTTAGCCATGTGTTGCTTCTGACTGATTACAAGCATCACTGAAAATTAAATGGCCTCACTGTTGATACTCCCTCCCCCAAGCCTCATCAATTGTGTGCGCTGCGCGGTTGCATGACTGGCTCTTCTACCATCTATCAATGGCACTCATCCACCCTCCTCACAGTCAATGCCATGTGAACGTTGAAATGGCAATGGGCCACACCAGACACGGTTCACATTCAGTTGTGCTGCTGTCGCTGCTGCCAGACCTGCCCCAATGCACAACACATGCTGTTTCCTGTCCTGAGCGGCCACATCTCAACAGTCATCAGCCCCCTCACATGCAGGGCCCATTGCAGGCAGGGACGCTTCACCCACACCATCAGCATCATCAGACGCAACACTGTCCACTCCGTGGACTAGGTACTCATTCTGGAGTGTAGCCTCCAACTCACATGCCACGACTACTCAAGATCCATTTGACTCTGGGAAATGTTAGCTGACATCAGACTGTCCCAGATCTTCACCACACTGATCCACAAGGCAGGGCACACCTTTGACGGCTTCTTTGCATGTGTAGACTACGTCCAGTTCATCGGCCCCACTAAATGCACATGTGTTGACCACTTACGCATGCACAACCTTGTTGATGTCCCCCCGCCACCGTTGACCACATGCAGGCCCCCACAAAGTTGGTGTAGATCAGTCACCGAGGAGATGCTACACACCACCATCAACAGCAACAACCACAACAATGCAGTCGTCAACAATGGCTCAAGTCCACATTTTCCAAACATGTATCTCCAACTGCGCATGCACCCTTGTCCCACTATGCAACTGCAACATAGGGCAGGCAGTGAATGCCACCTAAGTCAGCACCAACCTCAGAGTTGGCAGATGCATCTGCTGACACATGGAGTGGAGCTGGCGCAAGCTTTGGTATACCAGTAAAGAGCACCACCAACACGTACAGAATGCTCATATTCACCATCAACAATATGCCCACACACCAAACTGCTCTTCCAGGTAGGATTGC